>KZ071386.1:100205-117005 GCA_002091845.1 Anopheles cracens | reverse complement strand
CAACAGCTTCGCAATCTCTCGGTGGAATCGACGGGACGAATTTATCGGTACGCGTCCACATTTGGAAAAGTTGATTTGGTTTTAAATTGAAACCGAACACGGCGCCGAAGCGTTTGTTCCGCTTCCCACGGGCTGATCTGTTTATTTATTTACCTTTTTTTATGTCTTCGCCCTGTTCTGATAACACTGTCACACAAGTGCTTTTGTCTTTTCGCTTTTTTCTCCCCCCCACTCTGTTCGAATTGTTCGTCGGAGGCGCGCGAAAACCGTCCCACGTTCCGGCGTGTGTGTGTGTGGTTGTGTAAGCTTGGGGCCCGGGAAATCCAAGGTAATAGATTTCGAACAAGATGCTACTCCCTGCGCAGGGACTGCCGCTGGTAGAAGATTTATTTGACACTGATTAAATCTGGAAGATGGGTTTGTTATTTCTGGCCCGGTTCGGTGGAACCCGCCGGCTGAGCTGGGCTGGGTAAACACGGGGCTTGCTAAATCGCCGAGGAATTGGAAACTACTTCGAGAGTTGTAGCTTCGTTTTCTGCTACTCGATATATATATTTTCAGCTGGAAAAGGCTTGTCCGTACTTCGAACGGTACGTGGAGCAGATGCCAGAAATAGAATGGAAATGATAATAAACATCGGGTTTGGGATGCCACTCGTCCGTCAATCGTAACGGGTATGATTGTTCGATTTCACCTGAGGGTATGCTCGCTAGCTGCTCTGGTTCTGCAGTTAATCATCTGTGCGGCATAAAGTACACAGCAAGAATATTATAGCCAGTCAATTGATGCAAAGTTTACTGGATGCATGTTGTATGCTGTCATCTGCATGCTTTCTGGCTGTTTGCGTGATTGAATTGCAGTATCGTACAATACATTCGAATAATATGTTCAATGCTGATACATCATGAGGTGCTCCTTCAATGCTGATGTTTTCTCAGAGGTCTTAAAATTCTCTAAAAGTGCTAAAACCTCTGAAATACAAACAAAATCCATTGCAAAATCGTTAAATACTAAAACGAGTTTAGTTGCGCTATCCAACAACAGATGGCGCTTCTTAATGAAGAAAGCAAAGTTCCTTTTTCGATTATCAACTATTCTTGCTTGACCCATCGAAACACAACTCAGTGCTTCGCATCATCAACAAGGAGCTGAAAGCTTAAGTTATGATATCTTAAGCGAAGCAGATTTTTTCACCTTTTTCCTTTTTTCCCCCCCCCCCCCCCCACGGTCCAGGGCCGGCGCGAGGGTAATTCCCGCTAAGGACCTCCGGGAGCGAGTGTGCCGCTCGGCCGGGCTCGGAAACAACACATCGACGACAACTATGTCGCACTCTGTTCGAATTGTTCGTCGGAGGCGCGCGAAAACCGTCCCACGTTCCGGCGTGTGTGTGTGTGGTTGTGTAAGCTTGGGGCCCGGGAAATCCAAGGTAATAGATTTCGAACAAGATGCTACTCCCTGCGCAGGGACTGCCGCTGGTAGAAGATTTATTTGACACTGATTAAATCTGGAAGATGGGTTTGTTATTTCTGGCCCGGTTCGGTGGAACCCGCCGGCTGAGCTGGGCTGGGTAAACACGGGGCTTGCTAAATCGCCGAGGAATTGGAAACTACTTCGAGAGTTGTAGCTTCGTTTTCTGCTACTCGATATATATATTTTCAGCTGGAAAAGGCTTGTCCGTACTTCGAACGGTACGTGGAGCAGATGCCAGAAATAGAATGGAAATGATAATAAACACGAGTACATCGGGTTTGGGATGCCACTCGTCCGTCAATCGTATCGGGTATGATTGTTCGATTTCACCTGAGGGTATGCTCGCTAGCTGCTCTGGTTCTGCAGTTAATCATCTGTGCGGCATAAAGTACACAGGAAGAATATTATGTCCAGTCAATTGATGCAAAGTTTTCTGGATGCATGTTGTATGCTGTCATCTGCATGCTTTCTGGCTGTTTGCGTGATTGAATTGCAGTATCGTACAATACATTCGAATAATATGTTCAATGCTGATACATCATGAGGTGCTCCTTCAATGCTGATGTTTTCTCAGAGGTCTTAAAATTCTCTAAAAGTGCTAAAACCTCTGAAATACAAACAAAATCCATTGCAAAATCGTTAAATACTAAAACGAGTTTAGTTGCGCTATCCAACAACAGATGGCGCATCTTAATGAAGAAAGCAAAGTTCCTTTTTCGATTATCAACTATTCTTGCTTGAACCATCGAAACACAACTCAGTGCTTCGCATCATCAACAAGGAGCTGAAAGCTTAAGTTATGATATCTTAAGCGAAGCAGATTTTTTCACCAAGCTTTAGTGATGAGGGAAAGCATAAAAAAATCGACATTATTCAAATTCTCATCAGAATGTTGTGAACTAATGCAATCTAAAGCAATCGGTATTCAAATAGCATTTAAGCTTTGTTCAAAGATATATTGGGATATGGTAATTCATGATGAAATCCAATATGATACAACGACACTTACATTATTCGACGGGAATGATTTTGTATAAACGAAACCATGATTAATCCATTAAAATACCTGAAGGCTTTGTATGCTCAAAAGCAACAAAAAAGCCACAAAAATGAATTAATAAAATCAGACAAAATGGAACGAATGAAATGAAACGAATAAAAAACGCACCTTGCTTTCCTGTGCCTTTGCTCAGATTTCACTACCACGGAATGGTAACGGAACGGTAACGGAACAGTAAACCGACCCCGTCATCTGGGGCCGGGTTTTCGTACGTGTAACCGCAGGGATATTAATCCGTGATGTGTAATAAATATTGCAATCATGCATTTTATTGTTCCTTCAGCTCGAACCCAGCGGTCGTCCCACAATTTGGCCCCGCCAAAAGCCAGTTGTTGACGTGTCGCCCCGGTGTGTACGTGGGGTGTTGGCTTTTTTTCCGACCCCACTCGCACTCTGCCCGGCGAGGTTGTCCAGCGTGCCAGCACGGCGAGAAGCACGGTGCATTAGAAGTGACGGTGCGGTCAAACAAATGTAGGTAATTATTTTTACGTGACAGTTTTGTCGACCGTAAATGAGTCTGGGCTCTGGTTGACGAAAGCGTACACCCGGGCCCGGGTTTGGTTGGACAAATTGGGACGGGGGTTTTCGTACGCCAGCACCGGCAGCATGTGGTTATGGAGCCCACCAATCATGCACAAGCACCGGGCGCCTTTTGGTGCAGGGTTTTTTTTTGTTGCTCGGGCTGGTGGGTTCGAGATGGTGCCTGATTATGATCCGAGGTTTCCATCCATCCGTCAGACGGCTGAGATGGCAGTGGCAGTGATCTGGAAGTGGTTGCTGTAGGTCATAGCGGCTATCGATTTACATGATTACCTAGACTGATTGGAAGTACTTACGGTTGGCCTCGGGAGTTTGGAAACGAGACGTTTGATTGTCTTCGACGTGTTAGCCTCGGTGGCCGGACGTACGGGACGGACGGTCTTGCACCCCGAACGACTCGACGCAGTAAGTGACTGCGGTGCGGTGAGAGTACAAACGGCGACTAGATTCCAGTTAAAGCCCGTTTTATTCCATTGATTAATGACAGCTCTTTAGGCGCAGATAAATCATCGGTTAATTATGAGTCAACCCGCTTAGCCACAGCCGCAGGGTACGAGTACGGTCTCGCCCGAAGACACTAAAGATGATCGCTGTCATTAGTGGGGCACTCACATCGAGGCGAGCCAACTTCAGCCACGGTCGGGCTCCATTTTCAGCCAAACAATTCATTATTAATCGTGCATCTCGTCCTCCCGGGCCCGGGCGTAAATTTCATTCGCTACGTCCGGTATGAATTCCCGAGGAAACCAGGAACCACTCGGCGCACACGCACGCACGCGGCTGTTTTGGGATGGTTCCGAGGAAGCAACACGGCTTCCGCCTGTGCGACCCATCCATCCAGCCTGCGCCGAAAAGGAAACCCGATAAGCATCGGTGGATCGGGACCGTCTAGACACGGGCGGGCTCGTCACAAGGGTTTGGCTGGCGCTGGTTGCTACGGACGCTGCTGCAAGGGCATCCCGCATCAAACCGTTAACGAGATGATCGGCGTGTTTGGCAGTTTCAGATCCAAACAGGCGCACTGTGGACGCAGCTGTTATGCGGGATCTCGTCTCGTCTCGTCTCGTCTCGTCGGTCAATGCGGCCAGGAGCGGCAGGTCGATGGTCGTGGCCGGCGGAAGGAAGCATATGCGATAACAGTTTTGTTTATTTACGCCCCCGAACGATATGTTGTGTGCCTTGTGTTTATCTACTGCCAGCGTGTGTTTGAATGGCTGATGAAGATGTTAAGCGCACGAATATCATTCCGTTGGTGACGTTGCAGGCCGGTTGTTCACATTTCGCATCCAGACGTTCAAAGCGTGGAACTGTTGAATATGGTGGTTTCTGGCGGTTGCGGTGGATGGGAAGGATTTTAATAGACGATTAGGTGGAGGGATGTTAAAGGTTAGAAATTAATGTGAAAATGATGAAGCCGCACCCTTGAGCGCAGTGTAAAAAAAAACGAAAAGAATAATTTATGAAGCAATAATGCAAAAATATGTTTATTGCTTGTTGTTTTTTAATGATTTATTAGTATAAACACAATTATATGATGCAAAATATTTTAAAAATTGATTCTAATGTTTACTTAACATAAACAACATAATTTTAGCTTTAGTAAGGCCTGTTTTTGCCTGGAATTTAAAAACAAATCGACAGACCAACCATATTCTAAACCTGATTAAACACACATATTGAGTTTAACTTAAATTATTTTCGATTCTTTAAGATGTTTATTTAACTCTTTCACTACTTTTTCTAAACGGGATAGATCTCGAAAGAACTTCCAGGATAATAAATACCTGTTTATATTTTAATTTCTAACAATTAAATGCTTCATTATGAGTTGTTCCTCTTAATTGTCTTTACTGTTGTCAGTTATAAAATGTTTGTTTCGTAGCGAAACATTTTAGAAGGTTCTTCCTTTTGGCTTAAAATACAAACTGCAAGCATTATATTTTATTGTTTCCTTTTATTATCATCGCTCCTCACGCACTCGCCGCTGCCCAAAGCTCAATCGGTCCCGATAGAACAATTTGAATCTGATCAGCGCTACTAATGGGACAGCTCGTTAACTGCTAATAATGCGCCGTGTGTGCGCTGGTAAATTGGGCGCCCGGTGTACGCAACTTCGGCAGATACATCGACGGTTCGCCCCACCGGAACATCCAACCATCCGAAAGCTCAGGCTAAGCCTACGGTCGGACGATCCCGGATTTTTCCCGGAAACAACTCGAACCTCACCCTGAGACGCATAGCCACAGCGTTAATGTAAAACTAATGATTCGGCGCATGCACGGCAGAGTGGATTGTGAGAGATGGTTTAGTGCGAACAAAATCGAACTCGAAGCCGGCCCGAACGTGCCCGACGCGCACGATGGTCTAATGATGTACTCCGAGGCACACACACACTACCGATCGCCTTCCGAGAAGGTTCATTCACTCTTTCTCTAATCTAGAGACCTCAAAACCGGCACCGTGCGTCCGAGAGAAACACAAAGCAGGAAACCTCCGGATCGATGCCATATCCGGACGGCCTCCATCGCCTCTGCAGCGGGCTTGAATGTAAAAATCCCAACGTGCGAGTGAAAGCCGGCAGGCAAAGTTTTCATTGGTGGAGGGAAAAGTTTCTTTTTTCCACGAGATAATAGGATTAATTTTTAATGCGAAGAAATTATTTTAGGATACCCATCCGAAGCAAAATTTATAACGCAAAGCACCGAACGGAACCGCAGTATCGTGCGGTGAAAGGCCTCACCGTTCGTGGCGGTGCTTTGGGCACCGAAGGCAGGAGACGAAACAACGGCAAACCGGTGCAAGAAGCAAAAAAAAAGATATCACTTGTTTCTCTTTTCCCTCACAGTGACAGTTCCGCTCCTGCTGTTCATTACCACTGTCCAGGGTTCACCGGCCGCAGCAGTTCCGGCGCTGGGCGGAGGACTCCCGCCCGGGCGCAACAACGAAGCCACAAAAATGCTTTCATAATAAAATAATTGAATATTCTCTACCTTTTGCCTTCCGATGCAAACGCCAGTGTGGGGAGGAAAGCATCGAACCGACCGCCCCCACCGTTCGGGCCCGGCAGGGTTGGGGGATTATCGAGAAAATTGACCTGTTAACGAGTTTGAAATGTTTTCGAGAGGTGGTTCACCCATTCTAATGAAGGATTATCGTTCGGAGATTGCGGTACGGTCAACTTTTCTCGACCCACCCACCAGGCACCGGAAAACGCCCGTGCCCCAAAAGCGGGCCGCTATCTGCACGGGGCTTTCCTTGCGATGCCGAAGGTCCACTCCTACCTGTTTATTCACGTCGCACACGTTTACCGGCGATCCCGGTGCGGGAGTGTGTTTGTGGCTTTGACAGAGCCACCGTGGGTGGTCCGGTATGCACCGTGCGGAACCTTCCCGGCGAACGGAAAATCCTGCCATCGAACTGATTTCCCTATTTGCTTAGGTTCGCTCCTAGCTGGCTGCGCTCCGTGCCGGCCAGCCGCACGTGTGCCGCACGCACACCGGATGGAAGGAAGAAAATATAATCTCGCCCCGGACAGATCTAATCCAATAAGAACTGTCCTGCTTAAGATATTTGCCTGTCGGGTAACGGCATCATCCAGTGAGGGGTTTATTTTTTGCTCCGTTCGTCCGCCCGCTGCTGTTATTTCTTTGGCTCTGTGTGTCTCCCTCTTACTCTCGCATGCACACCCCCCCTCCCCCTCAACGACCCACCCATCCGAATAATTCGCTCCAGCCGATCCCTTTTTGCATATCCCGTTAAGGGGCCGCATAATTCCGGTGGTTTAATTTGAATTTCGATGCCTGGATTATGGGCACGCAAATTATGAAAAATAAACTTACCACATTATGTGGGACGGAAAATTGCTGTGGACTGTTTTTTTACCCCTCCCTGTTGCGTTGTTGTGTTTTTGATCAGCAATATTTACTTCTTCGAGTACCTGGAAACGATTTGCAAACAGTGCGCGATCATAGAGCGGGAGATAGCAAGTCTATTATCTATTTCAATTTCGCAGCAAATTATATTTTTTCCAGTGCATGCAAAAGTTTGGTACTAACGTGTTGTTCAAATTAGCTAACGATTTCATTTCAATTTGATACAGATTAAGGGATTAAGATGTTTCAATTTCAAAGGAACTTTGCTGTATTATCAAGATGTGTGCTTGTGATTCAAACTCTACAAACTTTAAAAACGTATATCTGGTACTTTAATACTTTTTATTCTATTGCGTTCTAATCAGTTTAACTACATTACAAAAACCCATCAACTTAAACTTAAATTAACTTAAATACTAACTGTAGAAACGCGCAAAAGATGATATTTGTTAGGAACGCTCCTGTCGAGATCCAAAACACTCAGTCTTATCTTTGTTACCGTTTCCTTCCAAAGAAGAAAGAGCTCACGCATTTTTGTCCTTCTAGCAGTTTTTTTTCCTTCTCACTATCTTCTCGTCTATTTCTCTCCTTTCTCACTCGTTTTATTTTATTATGAAAGCATTTTTGTGGCTTCGTTGTTGCGCCCGGGCGGGAGTCCTCCGCCCAGCGCCGGGACTGCTGCGGCTGGTGAACCCTGGACAGTGGTAATGAACAGCAGGAGCGGAACTGTCACTGTGAGGGAAAAGAGAAACAAGTGATATCTTTTTTTTTTGCTTCTTGCACCGGTTTGCCGTTGTTTCGTCTCCTGCCTTCGGTGCCCAAAGCACCGCCACGAACGGTGAGGCCTTTCACCGCACGATACTGCGGTTCCGTTCGGTGCTTTGCGTTATAAATTTTGCTTCGGATGGGTATCCTAAAATAATTTCTTCGCATTAAAAATTAATCCTATTATCTCGTGGAAAAAAGAAACTTTTCCCTCCACCAATGAAAACTTTGCCTGCCGGCTTTCACTCGCACGTTGGGATTTTTACATTCAAGCCCGCTGCAGAGGCGATGGAGGCCGACCGGATATGGCATCGATCCGGAGGTTTCCTGCTTTGTGTTTCTCTCGGATGCACGGTGCCGGTTTTGAGGTCTCTAGATTAGAGAAAGAGTGAATGAACCTTCTCGGAAGGCGATCGGTAGTGTGTGTGTGTGTGTGCGCGCCTCGGAGTACATCATTAGACCATCGTGCGCGTCGGGCACGTTCGGGCCGGCTTCGAGTTCGATTTTGTTCGCACTAAACCATCTCTCACAATCCACTCTGCCGTGCATGCGCCGAATCATTAGTTTTACATTAACGCTGTGGCTATGCGTCTCAGGGTGAGGTTCGAGTTGTTTCCGGGAAAAATCCGGGATCGTCCGACCGTAGGCTTAGCCTGAGCTTTCGGATGGTTGGATGTTCCGGTGGGGCGGACCGTCGATGTTCCTGCCGAAGTTGCGTACACCGGGCGTCCGACTTACCAGCGCACACACGGCGCATTATTAGCAGTTAACGAGCTGTCCCATTAGTAGCGCTGATCAGATTCAAATTGTTCTATCGGGACCGATTGAGCTTTGGGCAGCGGCGAGTGTGTGAAGAACGATGATAATAAAAGGAAACAATAAAATATAATGCGTGTAGTTTGTCTTTTAAGCCAAAAGGAAGAACGTTCTAAAATGTTTCGCTACAAAACAAACATTTTATAACTGACAATAGTTAAGACAGTAAAGAGAAACAACTCATAATGAAGCATTTAATTTTAAGAAATTAAAATATAACTAGGTATATATTATCCTGGAAGTTCTTTCGAGATCTATCCCGTTTAGAAAATGTAGTGAAAGAGTTAAATAAACATCTTAAAGAATCGAAAATAATTTAAGTTAAACTCAATATGTGTGTTTAATCAGGTTTAGAATATGGCTAGTCTGTCGATTTGTTTTTAAATTCCAGGCAAAAACAGGCCTTACTAAAGCTAAAGTTATGTTGTTTATGTTAAGTAAACATTAGAATCAATTTTTAAAATATTTTGCATCATATAATTGTGTTTATACTAATAAATCATTAAAAAACAACAAGCAATAAACATATTTTTGCATTATTGTTTCATAAATTATTCTTTTCGTTTTTTTTACACTGCGCTCAAGGGTGCGGCTTCATCATTTTCACATTAATTTCTAACCTTTAACATCTTTCCACCTAATCATCTATTAAAATCCTTCGCATCCACCGCAACCGCCAGAAACCACCATATTCAACAGTTCCACGCTTTGAACGTCTGGATGCGAAATGTGAACAACCGGCCTGCAACGTCACCAACGGAATGATATTCGTGCGCTTAACATCTTCATCAGCCATTCAAACACACGCTGGCAGTAGATAAACACAAGGCACACAACATATCGTTCGGGGGCGTAAATAAACAAAACTGTTATCGCATATGCTTCCTTCCGCCGACCACGACCATCGACCTGCCGCTCCTGGCCGCATTGACCGACGAGACGAGACGAGACGAGATCCCGCATAACAGCTGCGTCCACAGTGCGCCTGTTTGGATCTGAAACTGCCAAACACGCCGATCATCTCGTTAACGGTTTGATGCGGGATGCCCGTGCAGCAGCGTCCGTAGCAACCGGCGCCAGCCAAACCCTTGTGACGAACCCGCCCGTGTCTAGACGGTCCCGATCCACCGATGCTTATCGAGTTTCCTTTTCGGCGCAGGCTGGATGGATGGGTCGCACAGGCGGAAGCCGTGTTGCTTCCTCGGAACCATCCCAAAACAGCCGCGTGCGTGCGTGTGCGCCGAGTGGTTCCTGGTTTCCTCGGGAATTCATACCGGACGTAGCGAATGAAATTTACGCCCGGGCCCGGGAGGACGAGATGCACGATTAATAATGAATTGTTTGGCTGAAAATGGAGCCCGACCGTGGCTGAAGTTGGCTCGCCTCGATGTGAGTGCCCCACTAATGACAGCGATCATCTTTAGTGTCTTCGGGCGAGACCGTACTCGTACCCTGCGGCTGTGGCTAAGCGGGTTGACTCATAATTAACCGATGATTTATCTGCGCCTAAAGAGCTGTCATTAATCAATGGAATAAAACGGGCTTTAACTGGAATCTAGTCGCCGTTTGTACTCTCACCGCACCGCAGTCACTTACTGCGTCGAGTCGTTCGGGGTGCAAGACCGTCCGTCCCGTACGTCCGGCCACCGAGGCTAACACGTCGAAGACAATCAAACGTCTCGTTTCCAAACTCCCGAGGCCAACCGTAAGTACTTCCAATCAGTCTAGGTAATCATGTAAATCGATAGCCGCTATGACCTACAGCAACCACTTCCAGATCACTGCCACCGCCATCTCAGCCGTCTGACGAATGGATGGAAAGCTCGGATCATAATCAGGCACCATCTCGAACCCACCAGCCCGAACAACAACAAAAAAACCCCAGCACCAAAAGGCGCCCGGCGCTTGTGCATGATTGGTGGGCTCCATAACCACATGCTGCCGGTGCTGGCGTACGAAAACCCCCGACCCAATTTGTCCAACCAAACCCGGGCCCGGGTGCACGCTTTCGTCAACCAGAGCCCAGACTCATTTAGGGTCGACAAAACTGTCACGTAAAAATAATTACCTACATTTGTTTGACCGCACCGTCGCTTCTAATGCACCGTGCTTCTCACCGTGCTGGCACGCTGGACAACCTCGCCGGGCAGAGTGCGAGTGGGGTCGGAAAAAAGCCAACACCCCACGTACACACCGGGGCGACACGTCAACAACTGGCTTTTGGCGGGGCCAAATTGTGGGACGACCGCTGGGTTCGAGCTGAAGGAACAATAAAATGCATGATTGCAATATTTATTACACATCACGGATTAATATCCCTGCGGTTACACGTACGAAAACCCGGCCCCAGATGACGGGGTCGGTTTACTGTTCCGTTACCGTTCCGTTGCCATTCCGTGGTAGTGAAATCTGAGCAAAGGCACAGGAAAGCAAGGTGCGTTTTTTTTCGTTTCAATTCATTCGTTCCATTTTATCTGATTTTATTAATTCATTTTTGTGGCTTTTTTTGTTGCTTTTGAGCATACAAAGCCATCAGGTATTTAAATGGATTAATCATGGTTTCGTTTATACAAAATCATTCCCGTCAAATAATGTAAGTGTCGTTGTATCATATTGGATTTCATCATGAAATACCATATCTCAAATATATATATATCTTTGAACAAAGCTTAAATGCTATTTGAATACCGATTGCTTTAGATTGCATTAGTTCACAACATTCTGATGAGAATTTGAATAATGTCGATTTTTTATGCTTTCCCTCATCACTAAAGCTTGGTGAAAAAATCTGCTTCGCTTAAGATATCATAACTTAAGCTTTCAGCTCCTTGTTGATGATGCGAAGCACTGAGTTGTGTTTCGATGGGTCAAGCAAGAATAGTTGATAATCGAAAAAGGAACTTTGCTTTCTTCATTAAGAAGCGCCATCTGTTGTTGGATAGCGCAACTAAACTCGTTTTAGTATTTAACGATTTTGCAATGGATTTTGTTTGTATTTCAGAGGTTTTAGCACTTTTAGAGAATTTTAAGACCTCTGAGAAAACATCAGCATTGAAGGAGCACCTCATGATGTATCAGCATTGAACATATTATTCGAATGTATTGTACGATACTGCAATTCAATCACGCAAACAGCCAGAAAGCATGCAGATGACAGCATACAACATGCATCCAGTAAACTTTGCATCAATTGACTGGCTATAATATTCTTGCTGTGTACTTTATGCCGCACAGATGATTAACTGCAGAACCAGAGCAGCTAGCGAGCATACCCTCAGGTGAAATCGAACAATCATACCCGTTACGATTGACGGACGAGTGGCATCCCAAACCCGATGTTTATTATCATTTCCATTCTATTTCTGGCATCTGCTCCACGTACCGTTCGAAGTACGGACAAGCCTTTTCCAGCTGAAATTGTTTATTATCATTTCCATTCTATTTCTGGCATCTGCTCCACGTACCGTTCGAAGTACGGACAAGCCTTTTCCAGCTGAAAATATATATATCGAGTAGCAGAAAACGAAGCTACAACTCTCGAAGTAGTTTCCAATTCCTCGGCGATTTAGCAAGCCCCGTGTTTACCCAGCCCAGCTCAGCCGGCGGGTTCCACCGAACCGGGCCAGAAATAACAAACCCATCTTCCAGATTTAATCAGTGTCAAATAAATCTTCTACCAGCGGCAGTCCCTGCGCAGGGAGTAGCATCTTGTTCGAAATCTATTACCTTGGATTTCCCGGGCCCCAAGCTTACACAACCACACACACACACGCCGGAACGTGGGACGGTTTTCGCGCGCCTCCGACGAACAATTCGAACAGAGTGCGACATAGTTGTCGTCGATGTGTTGTTTCCGAGCCCGGCCGAGCGGCACACTCGCTCCCGGAGGTCCTTAGCGGGAATTACCCTCGCGCCGGCCCTGGACCGTGGGGGGGGGGGGGGGGGGGGAGGGGGGGCTATTTTTGATGAACGGTCAGTTTTTCGCTGAGCCATTACACGGGACCGCCCGGAGCGAGCGGGGGCTTGTTTCAGATCAAACCGGCCCGTTCGGCCCGACCCGGTCGGGCCGAAACCTGATTTCACCGAATCAGGGAAGCGTTTGATCGAGTGTCGGTGCTGCTGGCGAGCGCAATTTGGGTGGCCGGTTACCGCACACCCAAGTGTTGCGACTTTTTTTTTGTTGGCTGGCTCCCCCCCGGCCCGTTCTATTCCGTCGTTACAAATTGTACGGTCGAATTGGTCGGCAGCGGTGAATTGTGACGATCCGGTGGATTACCCGGTCGTGCGGGACGCGAATGATGAATGTGCTCGTTCCCAGGCAGCCGGGCAAAGCCGTGCTGTGGCATGCTTACGCTGGCCGGGCTTTTCGTCTGGCGCTTCGTGCCGTAATCGTGCCGGTGGAGAAAGATTAACTTATTTGTATTGGAACGCATCGGAACGAATTGTGATGCTCTGAGTAGCATTTAAAGCGTGGCGGTGTGGTGAGAATTTAATGGAAACTGAAGCATGCAATTTCGCTGAATTATGTAGTTCTGATCCGTTCTGGTTTTTTAAGGGTCGTTTTCGTTTTTTAATGAATGAAATGTAACTATTTGGTTCTTTTCTTTGTTGTCAGATAATCCATATGGATTATTTATATATTTTTTATTTTATTGTTTTTTTTTGTTTTTTTATTAGTAACTTTCCTATTTTTCGTTTGTGTCCTTTAATCGTAACTAGGTAATTAGTTCTGTATGCGATAGATTTGAAAAAAAAATTAAAAGAATTTCAAAAAAATGGAATCTTTTATTACTTCTGTTGTTTTCCATTAAATGATAATCATATTTTAGAAAGTCAAATGATCACTACATGTTTTAGGCCTTATACTACACTAACATTTTCCTCCCCATCGGTCCCACCCTCACAGCCGAAGAGCTCGCCCTCTTTCCCGCGGTGGTGGGGTGGCCCCGAGCACGGTTACATGCTGCCCGGTCGGTTACATGGCGCTTGTGGTTGGAAAACGATAATTTTCTGCCATTTTCATCCCACGTTGCGTCCAATCATGGGGGCCTTCCATCTTCCGTCCAGGACGACCGCTGTACCGAACGTGAAGCGCGCTACATAACAGCGTTGGATGAAGGATTTTTTTCGTGCGCTTTCGCTCCGGAGGGAGGTTGATTCGCGACGTGAATAGGGTGAAGAGAAAAAAAGCATTCGCTCCACAAATTGAACAGCGCGTCGCGCTGGGCGGATGGGGTGGAAATGCAGGATGCAGATTGGGGGTGGAAGCGCGGGAAAACCAAATCGGTCGATGAATAAAAAAAAGCGGACGGCGTTCGAATCGAGGGGGGGAGGGAACAAGGAAACGGTATGTTTGTGTGAGAACGAGACTGGCATTCTTCTCCACGCTCGCCCACCGACCGGACCTGGAGTAAGGGTGAATTTTTCATTTTCGTTCTCGAAACCAGCCCTCCCGGTTTCCCCCTTGCCCGCCCGTGCTTTGCGGTGTCGATGCCGCTCATTAGCATCGAATCGTAACGTATCTGAGGCTGTGGCTGTGGCGCTTAATCTGTTAAATAAATAGCATCGAGCAAGAGCGCTGTCGGAGTGATAAATGGTTGGCAAAGGCGATGTTGGGCGACTCCAACAAACATATAAGCAAAAAAAAAAGCAGAAGGAAGATAATCTCTGCCCTCCTGCCACCGTGCAACAGGCCGCACTCGTGCGTACGGGAGCATCTTCGCGCCGGTGAGGAACGTCAAACACGGGGGAAACAATGGCCGCGTTCCGATGGCATGCAAAGCAGGGACGGATTTAAGGGATTTTTTTTTTGTTGGATTGTTGGCTCGTCCCATGCATCCACGCACGCACGGAGCGAAACGACCACGACCCGTTGCGGCACACACGATTTATCGTGACATTTTCGGCACAGCTTCCGCCTTTGAGGGGCTGCTGCGCGTGGCGAGCGACATGAAGTACCACGTGGCACGTGGCCACCGAATGGGATGACTTATGGACGCGTCATTCTTCGGGCCGGGTGCTTTCGCTGTGCTTGGGTAGGCTCGGGTTATGCGGGTTACATGATGGCGGGTTTTCGATACCGAAAGCCTATCGCGTTGCATGCATGCAGATTCGGACGGCATGCACTGAAGGAACGCCGGTTCGAACGTGTCTTATCGTTGTGTTATCGGAATTGTGGGGAGAGTAGCTGTTGCACGGAAGGTTGAACCGAAAGTTGCAGCCGGTCCATGATGCACTGCTGGTACGTTCGTTTGATGCTTATTTGGACGATGTTATGGAGAGCCTCAGCGTGACTTGCAGTAGATGAAATAATTGAAACGAAGCGTAGAAAGGTTATTTTCTGCCATGGACTCTTGAAAGGATCTACGGAACATCGAGATAGCAGCCATTGGAACATAGTTTCGCAAGAAGTTAAATAGCGTGGCGCCATCTGTTGAGAGGTGAAGATAATAGAAACTCACTTCTAGATTTCAATGATTTTAAAAACTCTACAGAAGAACTTTCTCCAAATGGAAAGTGTTTGATAAAATTGCTGACAGCACATGATAAATATGCAACAAAGGGGTTATTTTCATAGGTACTGTGTGTTTTTTAAATTCAAACAAACCATTTCAAAAGGCTCTTTATTACACTCAACAAAGCAGTAGATAGAGGCTTTTTTTGCTATACAACTCAAGACCCTTTCCGGATCACCCCTTTGTTCTTCACTTAGCTGCCTCCCCCCGAAGCCAATTGAGCCAGCCTTATAAGCCATCCCATTCATCATGGTGGGCATCACCACCGATGGACCGGGCGCCTGACAGCAACAAATTAGCTTACGTATTTATTTTGAAGTGTACGGAGCGCACTTAACCGACACGTTGGCCCACTCCTCAACCGGTGGGCTGCTGTTCCGCCGGATAAACTACCGAAAAATCCTTCGCCCTCGCCCGGCGCCCACTGACCGCCCAATCTCAAACAGTGCTTATCCCAATTCAATTGTTTGGAAATCATTAAATTCTCGTTCCCAAACAAACAACCATTAGCGTATTACATCCTCCCTCGTGGTGGTGGTTTGCATGGGCAGCCGTCGATCGTGCAGTGACCACCGTCGGACCGTGACGGTGGGATTTTTGGCGTCACGCGTACGGTTCGTGCTCCAGTTTGATAGGCGAACCGAAGTAATCGGTGAATCCGAACCGAACGTAAAATTGAAACGGATGGGGTTTGCTCTCTTTTGAGGCAAGTTTGGGGTACGAACGGTTCGGTTTTTATGTGTCTTTGAACCATGGTGATGCTGTTGCTCAACCGGTTTAAACATTGGAAGATTTAAAGAAGGTAATTTATAACAAAAAATAACTTCATTTTTTATTTCTGCACCTTAATTTTTTTAATCCAACTTTCGTCTTTCTTCATTAAAATACGAAAGAAGTATCTGTTTGTGCGTTTATTTTTGCCTGAAAGCTACCGTAGTCCAAGTGCATCCGGCACGATTGCCGCCAGCGCTCGGGGTGTTTTTCTTCCACGACCCGTGTAAATCATCCCGCCCGGTTACGATTACGCACCACCACCACGATAGTCGCAGGTAATCGGGCGGATTATCGTCAACCGAGCGGGTCGCGGTCAGTAGGCCAGCTGCAGCTTCCGAAAGCGGCTGAGGCAGCTGTGTTTACAACGCGACATCCCTCGAGGGTGGCACGGCTTCGCCGGGCAGAGATGATGAGATAATTTAATCGGTGCTCAAAGCGAACTAATTCGATCGGCCCGGCCGAACCGAACCTGGGTCGGGAACGGCCAGGTCCGCACCGGGCAGGTTCACAGCTTCATAATTAATCAATCAAGTACGATTATTATTCACTTATTGTCGTGCGCCGTGGGTTACGGAAAGCAGATTAAACGCAACATCCTACCGCTACCGGGCGCCTGGCAGCGGGAGGGCGGATCATTAATCACACCGGAACCGTAAGTCAAAGTGCCTTCATCTTAACCCAACGTGCCCAACGCCCCCGGAGACACGGACCGCATTTCGGAACGAGCTGAAACAATACCTGCCACGGCCATGAGAAACGCGACCGAATTTCGTTGCCCTGTGTTGTGTCTTTTTGACTTTGATCCAGCATGTTTTGCATCAAGCCGCTCGCTCGTGATAGCGCGGACGGGAAACATTAGAGCGCTGCTGGCTCGGAGGGGAGAGCCGCACCGGGGAAACAGTGTAAACAATGTTCATCAGACTAAAAGGGTTTGTGCGCGGGAGACGTGAGAGCAGCGTTTCACGAAAGATGTTTGCATGCATTCGCT
>KZ071386.1:34661-51026 GCA_002091845.1 Anopheles cracens | reverse complement strand
CGGTGCTGGATTGCCTTCAATTGGTGGCCCGTGCCGTGGGGATGCTGCAAGAGGGGCCGGGACCGAGCCGGAGCCGCAGGAGTTAGTTTAGGAGTTGCGTCTCGATTGCAAATGACTTTCCTACGAGTTGAGAACCTCTTCCAGGTTTCTGCTTCGTTAGCGTCGGCTGCTGCCGCCATACTTAGCCGTTCCATTGCGCTTGATCCAATTGCGAGCTCGGGCGAAAAAGTTTTCCCAGCCGGCGCGATACGCGATACACGCGCGCGCTGCACCTTCTAATCCGCTCGCTCAGCAAAAAAAAACCCGGGCGCCAGGAGCAGCAGGGGCGACCGGTTCTCTATCTGCAATGGGATTATTACTGGATTTATGTTTCAGCGCTCGGGCTCGAGCGCCTGCCAGCGCGTCCTTCTTTAAGACGTTTCTGTTGCCAGCGACCGGGGCAGGGCAAAGGTAAAGCTGTGGATAAAAATTCATAATGCACTGGACGCTCGCCGGACGAGGTGAGCTCAGGAGTGACCAGCGCAGGAGCGAATAAAGTTTGTGGTTGCTTTTGTCACTGGCAGAGACCGCCCCGGTCCGGTGGTTCATTACCAGCAGCAGGCAGCGAGTGCGGTGGTTGAGTGATTTTTTACAACCCTGCGCTTAATGAAGAAAGTAAGCCATAAATAAATTAGACTTTATTTCGCGGCGCTATGAATGAGGAGTGATTTATGTTACTTTTGACTTACACCTCACCCCAAGCTCCCAAGTGGCCCCGAACGAAAGGGAAAGCTGGTACAGAAATAGCCGGAAATGTAATGTAACTGCCGGGAGTGGATTTGGGAGTGTGGGAGTGGATTTGTTCAGAATACGACCAAAGGACAGAACCGGGATGAAGGACTTAGAAAAACTGTTAGGTAATTAACTTAGCGGTGATACGATGTGTTAGATTCGTTCGTTATTTCTTTAGCTCACCTACTTATGCTTTTTTGATAATAACACGATCATTTTTGGTACGTTTGATAAGTATCCTAATTTGGATTTATTTATATATTTGTTTCAGACAAATGTGAGTGTAGATTCATGTTCAAAGATACACATTTTTCGATCATTCAAGTTTGAAAAGCTTTAATAAACGGTTGAAAATTCAAGACCCCAAAAATCATAAAAAAGAAAATTAATTTTAAACTATATTACTTGAGGTTTATGGTTGCCTAACCTATATAATAAAGCCAAACCCATACTTCCTTATGGGAATGCACTTACACCAGCTTATTATTCTAAAGATTATCCTTCACGTTGAAAACAAACTATTACTACTTCCAGTATATATCAAAAATTTGCTCATTAAAATAAACTAAGCATTTTGTTTTTTAAAGAATACGAATTTGATACTCAAAATATTATAATTTAAGCTTCTAGATTGGAAACAGATTTCTGAAAAAGTTGTAGCAGCTTGCCTGTAGTTTTTCTACGGTTGTTTCTTCCTTGGATTGTTTCATACATCATCAAAAGCAGTAGGAAGAGATATGAAGATAATGTACACATTTAAATTTATGACTGTAAAATTTTAAAATGTTTAAAATGTTATATATACTCATGTTTTAATAGTTTGTTAAACAATTCAAATTTAGTTGAAATTATTGTTATAAAAACATCCTTAAACTCTAAGCTCTTACGATTGGATTGCAAATGATAAACAATGCATGCATTGTAAATGTTAAGCAAAACCATAAATGAGTAAAAAAAACGCAACCGATCTTTTTCCAGCAGTAGGACTCAAAGCAACCAGTACAATAATAAAAAAGTATGCTTAAACAACGTAGAATTCATTCGTACTCTAGGGACTAAATTACACTTTCAATATTACTTCCCGTGCGCGTTACGCTAGCAGCGGCAGCACCGTGAGTTAAACCGTTATCATTGCCGTACGTGTGCGCACTAATATCCCGTCTCTCCGCACGTCCATCTTGCAAGGGTGCATCCGTGGGACAAAGCGCTAATTGGACGCCTGTTTATGAAGAAGCATGTGCCTTATCATGGGCTTAACAACTCCACACACACACTCACACCACCAGCAGACCAGCAGAAATGAGTAGCAGCCGTCCGTTTCAGCGGATGGCAAAACTTTTCGCCCCGGACTATGAGTTACACACTTGCCCAGCGTGGCACACACGCGTCGCTGGTGAGTTGCTTCGCCCGCGACAACATTAGAACTTCAGCGCACAAATAAATCCCGCCGTGTAATCGAGTCGGCACGGGTCGGCCCGTGTGCGTACGATGGCAGCGTTTTCCGTCTGTCAGCTCGTACCATAAAAAGCGAGGCTTGCGGCCATACGAACGTGCGGAGGTGGGATGTTTTGTCGTTTTATCACCTACGCCCGGTGGGCTCATCTTTTGCAACATCATTCGCAGAATGTCGTTTGGCGTTTCGCTTTTGTTTCACTTTTTTTTGTTATATTTCCGCTGTATTCACACACACACACACACATATGTGGAGGATTCGGACATCTTTCCGGTGTGGAGTTCCATTTTACTCGCCCGTTTCCCCGGGCGGGCTACACAAAATGGAGCGTGAAAAAAAATCGCAAGATATACCGTAAAATCAGCACGAGGCTGCCCGGAGGCGTTTCAGGACGAGACCGGAATCTGCGGGTCTTACGGTTCAACCACCACCGCAAATGGGGCCCAAGCCAGGATGTTGAGAGAGAGAGAGCGAGGGAGAGAGTGCCTCGCCGTGTGTGACAATCCGTACTCCCAGCAGACCAGAAGGCATCGCGCCGGAACGGACGGAGTCGCAATGTTGTAAGCGAGCGTGTTGTGCAATAAATAATAAGAGTGGAAAATAAAAACAACCGTCAAAAGCGGCGCCACATCGTTCCCCGTCATTGTCGGGCTCATCTCGGGAGCACATGTTGCGACACAATGACGAATGGATGCGTGATTCTTCAAACGCGTAGAACGCTCCGCGGAAAGCACGGGAAAGCCTCTTCCTGTGTGTTTCGGAAACTGATTGACATTTAGATCGAGGCACTGGCTTCGGTGTACGGCAACCGATTGTGCTGGCAGACGGGGCTCCCCAGCGAGAGGGGAACGCCTTCCACGCCCGATCGCGTGGCCGGCCGAGCTACAAAAGTGTAATTACTTATCGCGATGGTCGCATCTTAATTTATGCAACATTAATTAGCATACGCGCGCGCGCCTCCGTCTGCCTTCCCCGGTTGTCCCTGGGAGCAGGGACCCGTCGCGTGCTGTTTCGCAGCCTGTCTCAACCCGAAGGACATAAAACGAACGACCGGTTTCGGGCGGGAGAGTCGAGGATCGCTGGGTCTGTGTGTCCATGCGCGCTAACGGCCGACGAATCTTCACCGAATTCTGGTGAAAGATTTTATTGGCCTGCAAACAAACTCCTTCCTAACGTGCTGCTGGTAGCTAACCTCCCATCTGATAAGACACGGCCTAATTGATGGCCTCTGAAGCGGGTACCGCTTGCCCGTAATGTACTGCCTTTGGAGAGTGGGTACGTGTTTTTCATGCGGCCGCTGCCAGTGGGAAGGAAATGTTGAACCAGTTTCGCTGTTGCCGATAGCGCCCGGCCTGCTGAAAACCTTTCCATCACCATTACGGGATGGCGAGGTGGAATTGTTTTAGACGCCGGGGAAGGCCTCGTTACACGAGGTTCTTTATTTTATTAGAGATCTTGCCGGTGCTGGTTGGAGAAAAGCAAATATTCGCTGCTCGCACAACCCTTGAGGTGCATTAGAAAAAAAGGTAACTACGCCACATGTACCGAAAGGTCGTGATTGGGGATACAAAATAAGGGCTTTATGTGAGCTTTGGTTGGCGTTCGTAATAACAGCGAGAAATTGCTGCTTGCAAATTCCATTCATATTGTTTTTACGTCAATTCTTTGCCGATTTTCGCATTTCGAGTTGAAATTGCTTTAAGTTTGACTCCTGTAATCCTTAAGATAAATTTGGGTAAGTTCTTCTTCTTGATTGACAGTGAAAAATTGTGCCAATGTCCCACAAATTCAGTTTGATAAAACTGATGTTTGGTAAAAAATTGAATTTAGTGAAATTTCTTTTCCCAAATCCGTTTCAAATGAAGCCGAAGTTTCAGAGCAATTAAAATGAAATTGCGCACGAATACGCGCCCTACCAAAACGAAGCAGAATAGTGAGATTGATTAGCTATGAGTTAAAGCTCTGCAACTATTACAATCAATCGCAATCATAAACAAAGTTCATTGCTAATTGCCTGCTCTAGAAACAGTCGTAAACGATTAACGTTAGAAAAAGAACCGCGTGGAGCGGTGAAGGACGTGACCCTGAAAAGTCGGTCAGACGTGGCCGGACGTGTGATACTAAACAAATCTGTATATATCTTGATGTATACATGATGATGCAAGGTTGTTGAAATAATTCGATCAGACGTTTTATATATCCTGCTTTAAATTTCTGTAGCATTACTATATTTTGATACTTTGTTGCAAAATGCTTATTAAATTCATTGGTTGAATTGTTCTTTAAAACTCTTTTGAAATGTTGTTTTTTTGTTCAAGTATGAAGTAAATTAGGCTTCACTATTTCAACCTTGTTATTGTTCTCCCATGACTAAACACCATTATTAGTGCTAGAGCAGTTGTCAAGCAGGTAAATGTCGCTGGACATACATGAAACTTGTTAGGGCAGGCCTCAAGCAAGCGATTTATTAGTGATTTACCAGTAAACGAATAAGTTTTAAACATCCTAATGTAAAACATTCCTTGCAAAGCATCTATGAAAAACACGCATTATTATGTTCAGTTATTTAAGGACATTGCATTCAAAAAGTAAGCATACAGTGTTACAGTAATCACATTCACTTGCTTTTTAAAGTAATGCTCAAGCTTACTTTAATACACAAACGAATTTAAGGACTACCCCTCCACTCGATCATATCTTCAAGATCTCATTCATGCGCTTATCATTCGCCTCCAATCGCTATCACCCCACGTGGCACGACCGTTCGCGAGAAAACCTTCAAATCTTCTCACGGGTTTCGTTAGGGGCGTGATGAAAAACAAAACACACACATACCCCCCCACACACACATTTCTCGCTCGGCCAACCGCGAGGACCTCATTTCCCAGCGCCAAAGCGAGGCCGAGCGAGGCCCGAATCCACCGGGTGCCCTTTTTCCAATGAAAAATTCCTAATTGTAAACACTGTAAACAACTCGCTGAAAGCGGCGAAATAACGAACGGCGTGCTAAAATGAAACAACAACAAAAAAACAGCCTCCCATCGCAAACGAGGGTTCCACGCGGGCCCGCAAGAGGGGCGAATGAGAAAAATCTTATCTCTCTATAAATTGCTATAATGGATTTTATTAATCATCTTCATAAGCTATTACGTGCCGGAGGTTTCCTTGCCGGACGCCGGGGCCCCCGGCACAGGAAGTGCCGGACCGCCCGGGGAGACCCGGGGATGGAAATAAAACGAAAAACAACAACCATCACCATCATTCGGGGCTGTGGGATGCAAGAGGGAAGGAGAGGGATGGTTAAATGAAACGCGCGCCGCCAGGATACCGGAGGGTTAAAATAAACTTCCGGTGAATTTTCGCTCAACGGTGGAACCGCGACCTCTTGCCTCCCACGCCACTCCCTCCTCACCAGCCTCCCTCACCGGACACATTCCGGTTTTGTGGCCGGCCGACATGACTTTTATTCATGTCGACGTGTTGAGGTGATCTTCGTTCTGGGCGCGTTTTTCTTTCCTTCCCTAGTTTCGCTGTGTGCGCGAGCGCGCTTTTGTTTTCATCCTGCACGCCATCCCGGCGTGTTTCCGTGCTTTTCGCTCATTGCGCTTCGGGTCGTTTTTTTCAACGTGTGCTCGAGTGCACGGGCACGCGCGCACGTGTGAGTGTGGGAGGGGGTGCGGTCTCATTTTTGCGGCCCAACCATCAAGGGACCTCAGAGGTCGCCGTTGTCGTTTTACGGAAAATTAAAAGCGCCCAGAAAAGTGGGACAGTTTTCCGAAATGGTGCCCGGTGGTGGGATTTAATGGTGGCCTAAGCCAGGGTGCGGGTGTTCCGGCCGGAGGGCAGGAGGGTCGGGTGGTGATGAAGAGAGGAGGGGGAGGGGGGGGTACATAACAAAACTAAAGTTTAGCAGCAGCAGTTTCGAGCGTCGTTTTTGCGAAAGCTTTTTAAGCGTTTCCCTCCAACCCGAGCTCCACGCATTCCGTGGAGCAGGAGGCAACGTTCGCCAGCATGTTTGTGTCTTGGTTCGTGCCTCGGGACACTGAGGCCCGCCTGCATTTGGGCTGCCGTCGTGTGCTTTTTCTCCTTCTTCTTCTTCTGGGGCTTGCTTTTTGCTCTGCTTTCCTGTTGCAAAGGAGCAACACGCTCCCCCATTTACGGCAACGGATGCTTATCGTGCACTCGGCGCTTGGTTCTGCGTTTGGCTTCCCGTTGCCTGTAGCTCTCCTTGTGTGTGTGTGTGTTCACAACCCAACTTTCGGCTGGGTAACAGGAGGAAGGGCCACAGAAATCATGAATACACCCGGCACACAACAATCCGGGCTGTGTTGGCACAGTGTGCCAGCGAAAAACTACGAGTCTACGTCAACGGTGACTAGATTGTTCGCCAGAGATTATGACTCTCTGGCCCAGCAGCCCACAACAGCCACGGGTTTTGCAGTACACAAACCGCACCCACCACCCACCATCCACGGAAGGGCCGTGAAGCGAGCGGCGAAGAGAGATGCTTTTGGACCGAGCGACCGATTAATTATTCAAAAGCTCAAATTCATACCGGTCCGGTTCGGTGGGGACAGTTTGTCCCGGCCCGGCAAAGTGGAGGCAATCCGCCGTCGGAAGACACCGCACCTCCTCCCCCCCTTCGCTACCCGTTGAAACCGTGCGGCTTTTGCGATAAATGCGACTGAAAGGGTGCCCCATGCCTTGGCAATGTTGGCTGTGAATTGAATGTAAATGGCTTTTACATTACTACAGGTACCGGTGGTCCAGTTTCTAGTATGCTGGAAAATCCGAAGCAAAGTACACACACACACACACACACACACACACAGTAGCAGTCCGGGGCACCCGATTTTCATGTTTAAGAGCATTCGCAAGCTCTCTCTCTCTCTCCGGTTCGGTTTCGGTGTGGCCAGTTTGACTCGGTCAACATGAAATGACCACAGTGTAAAGCCCTGCCGGGCACTGCCTGCCGGGTTGTGTTGGTACCGAGCTGCTTCCGGCTTTGTGGCACTATTAACCCGTGCCGCGCTGTGCTGTCGTTTGGGTCGCGTCGCTGCACTTTTCGTCGGACTCGGACATTGTTTCAGACCCTTTTGTTCTGCCTCATGTTGCTGCCATCGTCTTGCGGCCCTGTACGGGGGCTGCCGTTGGAAAGATGTTTCGTTTCAATTGCAACGGAGGTTGTATGGAAGGTGAAACAAAACAGTGTTCTTTTGAAATGAAACTATCTCTTGTTTTGGAGTTGTTTTCATTTGGAGATTTCAATGGCTTTTTGTGATTGCAATGTTTAAAACGTCAAACTTGACAAACTTGCGATCATCTAAATAAGCTTGACAGAATACCGAATTTGCTACTCTATATTTTATTGTGTCTCGTTACTTGCAGTACAAAGAAGCTAGAACAAATATATTCGACATTTACATTTTTTCGAAGGAACAAGAACGAACAAAAGTATTTAGAAAGGTTTTAGCTATTTAGGTAGTTGGGTATTTAGATCCTTTAAACCTGTTCTAGATTGCAGTGTATTTTTTAATATTTTGTCAAGAAACTTACTGCAACCATATCTGATTGCTAAGCTCATGTAGGTTTGTTTTAGATATATTGCAATCTACACTTTGTAACAACTTGCTTATCATAAAATAATAAGATAATAAATTAAATTGATGTGCAAAGGATGAGTTTATAATAGCAGTATTGCAATCTACACTTTCCAATAAGCTTCTTATCTTGGAATAATAAGAAAATAAATGAAACTGATGTGCAAAGGGGCTCCAAAGAGCAAGTTAATCACAAAAGTTCCCGATCGTAATTTCATAAATTAAAAAAAAAAACTAGGAACCAGAGATGGAAGTGTCTATTCTGTGAACAATTATTCTTGTAACCAACAAAAACGTGTTTTCAATTTCAAAGATGCCTGAACATGGTCATTTAAACTCCGTTCACAAAGGTTTTAACTTCTTTTTTTTTTGAACACTTTTCAGTTACACTGATAGAGATGGTTGTTTAGGTTAACTCTAAGCTATCATTACACGATTGTAGAACTACAAAAGCTGTGCTATTAAATTCCAAAATAGTTTCAACTTTTTTTAAAATAGCTCTCCATTCAAACCATTTGACACATGTAGCGGAAAAGCTTCCACTAGTCCATTTCAAACCTCTCTTAAATCTGTCCCGTAGAAAAGCGTACGTTTCGCTTGCAATCGAATCGAACTTCAGGTCGGTGTTGTTGTTTTTTTAGCCTCCCAATGCGACACCCCTACCGCAAACAAGACAGCGCTGCCACCCAAACCCAATCACAATATCCGGACACGCTGCGTGTTGCGGTAGTGTCGCAGACGATAACCCTACTGCGGAGATTTTCAAATTGTCGCCATCTTGAGCACGTGAGTCAGCTGGTGTGAGCGCTGACGTCGGAAAGGGACTTTCTATCTTTTTTGCTGCGCAAAACTCATCACACACACACACACACGCACACATACATGTTCATAGGATCGGTTTGCCATTTCAACCGCCGGTTCCGAATACGGCCAATCGATCGATGTGGCAAAAAACCGGACAGACCGAAGCAGGCAGGCTGCCGGTTTCGTTTTCAGCCGGAAAAACCACACACACACTCACACACACACACACCGAGCGAAGCGAGTGTTTTGTGGTGAGCGCAACTCGTCTCGCTCCATTTTCCACGCGCCCAGGGGAGTGGGATTGGCAAAATGCAAGACCCCGTGCCGCTTGCGGATGTCGGTCAGAGCGTAGTTTACTCGCCGAGTTTACTCCCCCCCGTTCGATTGCCATCGCCGGTTTCCAGGCATCCAGCCCGGCCAATCGGGCCGTCGAGTGTCAACAAGCGCAGGGTTCCGGCGGCGCAGGACCTGTTGTTGAGCGGAGCTGGGCAACCCTTGCCGGCTTGATTTTCGCTTATCCACACGAAACTCGCCGCGCTGCCCGTGCATCGAGCCGGAACCCGGATTGCTGCAAGATTATGTGCCCGCACGATCAATAAATTTCGCACTCTTGTTCGAGCCACCCACCCCACAAAACCACCCGGCGCACCGAAATTGCCAGCCACTTTCAACGGGCTTGTTTCCTATGCGCTTCGTAGAGCTGACGCAGGCCTCGCGTTGAAGCCCGGTGGATGTTTTCCCTTCGCACCGGGTGAAGGCTAAGCTTTGGGTGGTTTCGGGTGGACACAGTTGCCGCCCCGGCCCGAGCTCAACTTTCCCGGCGGTGGGGTGGGATGAGATAAAAAAAAGGGACGTAGTTCTCCCGAGCGCTGCATAAAGAAGACATTGACCATTTCGATTGTCAGCGGGCAAAGTCTATTTCCGTATATTTCCTCCCTTTCAAACACGCCCGATATATGAGGCTAGCAGTGTTGTCCCGGATCACCGATCGGTCAATGGATTAAATTTGATAAAGGTTAAGACATTTGCCGAGCGTCATCGAGTAAATCGATCCGGGATCCGGGTCCGTCCCGATCTCACGCTGTCCGCGTGACAGTGAGCAGGAGCCCGAGCTGAATATTTTATCGTCCGGTGGGTGGAACGCGAGGAAGGGGGAGACGAACGAGACATGAACGGTTTTAATATTTGACACTTTTGCAACCGCAATGATAGGGCCGTGAATTAATCATGCAACCGCATCGCATATGGAGCACGTGCGGGAGAAAAAGGGCCTTTTTGGGCTCGCTCTCGTTTTTTTTCTGCTGCTCCCAGCGACCCGTTTGATCCGTACCGGATGCGGATGGTTTGAAATTCGATTCGAACCGGTAAGCTCCCCCCGGATCGTGCCCGTTAATCGCAGTACAAGCGCGCGGAGCCGAAAGAACACTCGTACAGAACGAACTGCAAATGAAAAAACAACCACAACCCTACCCCTAGAAGAACCAACAAAACCACCGGCAAAATTAATGACGAATCGAAATCAATCGATTCGTCCGAAAACACCGGCCGCGTCCCCTTCAATCACCCGGCGTGAGGGCCCACCCAACGCGAGGGCCGGCTCACGGTGTCGGTTTTGATTTATGGCGGTTGTTGTACGGGGCATCGGCGACCGCGACCCTTCCCGGTAAATGGAAAATAAAAACGGTTCCGTTAATTAATCGACCCGCGGCGTTTGCGCAGGGGGTGAACGGGGGTGTTCCATCCCTCTCTCCCACCCCACCAGAAGGCCACCTTCAACGCGTTCGAGAAGGTGCCCTATAATCAGGTTCATCGATTCTTCACGCCACGTTTGTTTTATTTCTGCATTCTCCGCCTGCTTACAGCCCTTTTCGAGCCCGGTTCCGTTCCGTCGCTCGTCCGCCTGCACAGGTGGTATTTATGAATTGATGATGGTCGGGGTCGTTTTTTTTTTTGTTCCATTCCTTCAGTCTGCACTCCACTCCACCATCACGTGTGTGAATGGCTTACAAGTGTGAGAGCGCGCGGCTATGTTCATTTCGACCCTATACACAAAATTCATTTTAATTCCAACAGTATATATGTGTTTTAGTTCAGTGTTTGGTGTTTTTGGACAGTAAAAAATTTGATTATTTCTTTTCGATGAGAAAGCATTAGTTTTCGTTTATTTTCAATTGAATCAGTTTATGTTTCGTTGCATTATAGATGGCAATAGTTTGAACATTTAATACTTTTTTAGTTTCTCTTAATTTTCCAAATGATTTTTTCAGAAAATGTGGCGAATGTATACGTAAGTTAGTTGTTTACTATTCGTTAAGGCGCTTTCTGGTTGTAGTGTATATTTTTATTTTAAAAAATGTATATTTTTTTAAAATTAATTTTATTGCAATTAGTTTTCCACTGATGCTTTTATAACATACAACGAATATCCGAGCGCATACATAAATAATTCAAAACCCCTTAAACTGAAACAGCTTCTCAACACAATGAATGATTGAATTGAATTCATTAGATATTTTGCTTTATCAAACCATGTTTAGATTGCCTTTATGAAAGTGTATATTTTATCATCCCTTCGGTTTCACGTTATTGTGACGCACCGAACAATATCGAATATAAGCATGACAAGTTTCGCTTCGTTCGTGCATGAACTGCAAAGCAAAGGATAACACACTTTAAGTTTTCAACAACAAAAGCTCCAGATCCCTATCTTGTGATGAATAGGAGCGGGCACGCATGAATTCATCGACACTGGTATTTAATTCTCGCAGCGCTCTAGCAGTACCCCGCACAAGCATAACAGCATCGCCCGGAACGAGGCAAGAGTCACTGATACGGAATGCTACCAACATAAAGATGAAATTGCAATCCCGGCGGCAGGTTCACTGCGCACAGCTGAAGCGTAGTACGCAGGCGAAACAGGGACGGCACAAATGCCAGGGATAAATAAATAAACAAACCCCTTCACCACAACCAGACAGGCCACCCGGTTCCCGGCTCAGGACCTCGTTCCGAGCCCGGTTCCGTTCCGTCGCTCGTCCGCCTGCACAGGTGGTATTTATGAATTGATGATGGTCGGGGTCGTTTTTTTTTTTGAGCTCTTATAGTTTCTTCTTGCGGAAAACCAAAATGTTTAGATTCTCTTTTCCAATTCTAGTAACATTGTTTTCATTTTTGATAGAATAAACTATTTGTGTAAGCAACCACGTTTTAATCAATGTTATAAACTCAACGAGATTCTCCTGTTGATTGCTGCAAAACGAAAACAAATTTATAGCATGGGAATTTTCACTTTGTTATTTTGTGATCCGGTGATATCGTCCTTTTTCTTTGCCAGTCTTTTATTCGTCTGTCGTTTTTTTTAAATTCATTACATCTTCATTTTGCTTGATTGTAGCTATGTTCATTTCGACCCGTTGCCTCCTCCTGCACGGAATGCGTGGAGCCCGGGTTGGAGGGAAACGCTTAAAAAGCTTTCGCAAAAACGACGCTCGAAACTGCTGCTGCTAAACTTTAGTTTTGTTATGTACCCCCCCCTCCCCCTCCTCTCTTCATCACCACCCGACCCTCCTGCCCTCCGGCCGGAACACCCGCACCCTGGCTTAGGCCACCATTAAATCCCACCACCGGGCACCATTTCGGAAAACTGTCCCACTTTTCTGGGCGCTTTTAATTTTCCGTAAAACGACAACGGCGACCTCTGAGGTCCCTTGATGGTTGGGCCGCAAAAATGAGACCGCACCCCCTCCCACACTCACACGTGCGCGCGTGCCCGTGCACTCGAGCACACGTAGAGAAAAAAACGACCCGAAGCGCAATGAGCGAAAAGCACGGAAACACGCCGGGATGGCGTGCAGGATGAAAACAAAAGCGCGCTCGCGCACACAGCGAAACTAGGGAAGGAAAGAAAAACGCGCCCAGAACGAAGATCACCTCAACACGTCGACATGAATAAAAGTCATGTCGGCCGGCCACAAAACCGGAATGTGTCCGGCGAAGGGGGTTGGTGAGGAGGGGGTGGCGTGGGAGTCAGGGGGTCGCGGTTCCACCGTTGAGCGAAAATTCACCGGAAGTTTATTTTAACCCTCCGGTATCCTGGCGGCGCGGCGTTTCATTTAACCATCCCTCTCCTTCCCTCTTGCATCCCAAAGCCCCGAATGATGGTGATGGTTGTTGTTTTTCGTTTTATTTCCATCCCCGGGTCTCCCCGGGCGGTCCGGCACTTCCTGTCCCGGGGGCCCCGGCGTCCGGCAAGGAAACCTCCGGCACGTAATAGCTTATGAAGATGATTAATAAAATCCATTATAGCAATTTATAGAGAGATAAGATTTTTCTCATTCGCCCCTCTTGCGGGCCCGCGTGGAACCCTCGTTTGCGATGGGAGGCTGTTTTTTTGTTGTTGTTTCATTTTAGCACGCCGTTCGTTATTTCGCCGCTTTCAGCGAGTTGTTTACAGTGTTTACAATTAGGAATTTTTCATTGGAAAAAGGGCACCCGGTGGATTCGGGCCTCGCTCGGCCTCGCTTTGGCGCTGGGAAATGAGGTCCTCGCGGTTGGCCGAGCGAGAAATGTGTGTGTGGGGGGGTATGTGTGTGTTTTGTTTTTCATCACGCCCCTAACGAAACCCGTGAGAAGCTTTGAAGGTTTTCTCGCGAAAGGTCGTGCCACGCGGGATGATAGCGATTGGAGGCGAATGATAAGCGCATGAATGAGATCTTGAAGATATGATCGAGTGGAGGAGTAGTGCTTAAATTCGTTTGTGTATTAAAGTAATCTTGAGCATTGCTTTAAAAAGCAAGTGAATGCGATTACTGTAACACTGTATGCTTACTTTTTGAATGCAATGTCCTTAAATAACTGAACAAAAATAAAGCGTTTTTTTCAAAGATGCTTTGCAAGGAATGTTTTACATAAGGATGTTTAAAACTTATTCGTTTACTGGTAAATCACTAATAAATCGCTTGCTTGAGGCCTGCCCTAACAAGTTTCATGTATTAATTTTCCGTAAAACGACAACGGCGACCTCTGAGGTCCCTTGATGGTTGGGCCGCAAAAATGAGACCGCACCCCCTCCCACACTCACACGTGCGCGCGTGCCCGTGCACTCGAGCACACGTAGAGAAAAAAACGACCCGAAGCGCAATGAGCGAAAAGCACGGAAACACGCCGGGATGGCGTGCAGGATGAAAACAAAAGCGCGCTCGCGCACACAGCGAAACTAGGGAAGGAAAGAAAAACGCGCCCAGAACGAAGATCACCTCAACACGTCGACATGAATAAAAGTCATGTCGGCCGGCCACAAAACCGGAATGTGTCCGGCGAAGGGGGTTGGTGAGGAGGGGGTGGCGTGGGAGTCAGGGGGTCGCGGTTCCACCGTTGAGCGAAAATTCACCGGAAGTTTATTTTAACCCTCCGGTATCCTGGCGGCGCGGCGTTTCATTTAACCATCCCTCTCCTTCCCTCTTGCATCCCAAAGCCCCGAATGATGGTGATGGTTGTTGTTTTTCGTTTTATTTCCATCCCCGGGTCTCCCCGGGCGGTCCGGCACTTCCTGTCCCGGGGGCCCCGGCGTCCGGCAAGGAAACCTCCGGCACGTAATAGCTTATGAAGATGATTAATAAAATCCATTATAGCAATTTATAGAGAGATAAGATTTTTCTCATTCGCCCCTCTTGCGGGCCCGCGTGGAACCCTCGTTTGCGATGGGAGGCTGTTTTTTTGTTGTTGTTTCATTTTAGCACGCCGTTCGTTATTTCGCCGCTTTCAGCGAGTTGTTTACAGTGTTTACAATTAGGAATTTTTCATTGGAAAAAGGGCACCCGGTGGATTCGGGCCTCGCTCGGCCTCGCTTTGGCGCTGGGAAATGAGGTCCTCGCGGTTGGCCGAGCGAGAAATGTGTGTGTGGGGGGGTATGTGTGTGTTTTGTTTTTCATCACGCCCCTAACGAAACCCGTGAGAAGATTTGAAGGTTTTCTCGCGAACGGTCGTGCCACGTGGGGTGATAGCGATTGGAGGCGAATGATAAGCGCATGAATGAGATCTTGAAGACCGAGGCACGAACCAAGACACAAACATGCTGGCAAACGTTGCCTCCTCCTGCACGGAATGCGTGGAGCCCGGGTTGGAGGGAAACGCTTAAAAAGCTTTCGCAAAAACGACGCTCGAAACTGCTGCTGCTAAACTTTAGTTTTGTTATGTACCCCCCCCTCCCCCTCCTCTCTTCATCACCACCCGACCCTCCTGCCCTCCGGCCGGAACACCCGCACCCTGGCTTAGGCCACCATTAAATCCCACCACCGGGCACCATTTCGGAAAACTGTCCCACTTTTCTGGGCGCTTTTAATTTTCCGTAAAACGACAACGGCGACCTCTGAGGTCCCTTGATGGTTGGGCCGCAAAAATGAGACCGCACCCCCTCCCACACTCACACGTGCGCGCGTGCCCGTGCACTCGAGCACACGTCGGAAAACTGTCCCACTTTTCTGGGCGCTTTTAATTTTCCGTAAAACGACAACGGCGACCTCTGAGGTCCCTTGATGGTTGGGCCGCAAAAATGAGACCGCACCCCCTCCCACACTCACACGTGCGCGCGTGCCCGTGCACTCGAGCACACGTTGAAAAAAACGACCCGACGCAATGAGAATCCCACCACCGGGCACCATTTCGGAAAACTGTCCCACTTTTCTGGGCGCTTTTAATTTTCCGTAAAACGACAACGGCGACCTCTGAGGTCCCTTGATGGTTGGGCCGCAAAAATGAGACCGCACCCCCTCCCACACTCACACGTGCGCGCGTGCCCGTGCACTCGAGCACACGTAGAGAAAAAAACGACCCGAAGCGCAATGAGCGAAAAGCACGGAAACACGCCGGGATGGCGTGCAGGATGAAAACAAAAGCGCGCTCGCGCACACAGCGAAACTAGGGAAGGAAAGAAAAACGCGCCCAGAACGAAGATCACCTCAACACGTCGACATGAATAAAAGTCATGTCGGCCGGCCACAAAACCGGAATGTGTCCGGTGAGGGAGGCTGGTGAGGAGGGAGTGGCGTGGGAGGCAAGAGGTCGCGGTTCCACCGTTGAGCGAAAATTCACCGGAAGTTTATTTTAACCCTCCGGTATCCTGGCGGCGCGCGTTTCATTTAACCATCCCTCTCCTTCCCTCTTGCATCCCACTTGCGTGAGGCCGTCCGTGATAGGGAGGCATTCGGCCGCTTGCCACCGCGCGGTCGAGATTTCCCAACCGCTCACATTGGCCACCGAGCGAACCTTTTGCTGGGAAATCAATTTCTCGTCTCGTGCCGGCCGAGGAGCCTGCTGTTGTCATTGCCGATGGAGCTACTCGGGGTACGAGTTGTTTGACAAGGGTACGTGTCTGGCGTTTGCAACAAGACACTCGTGCGGCGGGTGTGCCGTTTTCTCGGGCTCCCGCCATTGGCAGGAAAAGCCCGTTTTCCATCGAATTAAGCCACAACCGTAGGAAAACAATACAGCGCGCGCGCCCCCCGACGGAGGCGGGCGCTCGGTTGATTCTTTCCTTGGGCTTTCCGGGACCGGGAATGCTGACGCGCACAACTTTGCATCCGACCGTGTACGACCGAATGACGCAGCAGTGTTGGTGGCGTCTGCCCGCTGAGCTAACAAAGCCGCGAACGGGAACGGGAGCAACCCCGGGGCCGGCTCGGCAAGACGACCGACCGACTTTCCCGGCGCTCGGTGCCCAACTTTTTGACGTTGAAATAT
>KZ071385.1:361073-379593 GCA_002091845.1 Anopheles cracens | reverse complement strand
CCACCGCATACTTCCCAATGCCACTATCGCATGACATGCCTATCGCACCGTTAGCTCTAAAGCGGCTTTGTGAAATATTTCGGTCCGAAGCAATTGCAAACATTCGGCAACGGACAACGGAGCGCAGAAGAGAGCCGGAGCGCGGCATAAATGAATACCGACCAGCGAAAAAAAAAAGAACGCTCCAGACACACTGGCAAAAAAAAGTGTTCTTAACAAATATTTAACCTCACAAACATGGCGGGCGCGCGCGCGTCTCGTTCGGTCACAATTCCATCCGACCGACTTTCAAACGCGAAATGCCGCGCGTTTGAGGCCGGTGTGTGTGTGTGCGCCGGAGGAGGCGAAAAAATAAGCAACAATATCTGACAATGATTACTGTTCAAATATTTACTCAACCAAAAGCACCGAGGGAGCAAAAAAAGAGAAAGAAACGTCGATACGGGACAGTGGGGAAGAAAAAAAATTGTATAGATATAAATTTACGCATAGCTAACGTCGCTCAAAACTCCGCGCACCACCGAAACCTTAAATCACGGTGTCTCATCTTGTATAGATATAAATTTACGCATAGCTAACGTCGCTCAAAACTCCGCGCACCACCGAAACCTTAAATCACGGTGTCTCATCATCGTCCTCCGACGAATCAATGTCCCGGTTGTCAACGCACACAAACACACGCATCGACGGGCACCACAATTTATGGAGCTGAACGGTCTCGGCAAACATCAACAGAACGCGAAATCGTGTGCCGATTTCGATTCTCAAATGTCGAAATACCGAGCGAGCGGGCGAGTATGTGGCACGGTTTGAATTGTTTGCGCGTACTCTCGGGACAGGAGCAGGAGGAACCCGTTCAAACTGATACTGGAACGAGTTGATGTTCGAGAGCCGGGCGCGGGGGTGAGTTATGCGGCGCAGCGGAGAGGGCTGTTAGCATAAATATCAACTCCACGCACCCACTCCCACGCGCCCACTGACTAAACGAATGGGGATTGTTGAGAGCGTTCGGGGTGCAAAAGGAGCGTGGAATTCACACATCGATTAACAGCAATATTTCGAATCATTTTCACAATGCCAAACTCATAAATAGATGAGACTCACCCTCCCGGCACGCAAACACAGCTTGGAACGCTTGATTTATCTCAATTCCTTTCACACGCCCTTTTCGGTGCAAACATGCATAAACATTCTCGATGCGCGCTAAATATGTAGGTCGGTCTCAATGAATCAATAAGCCGAACCGAAACAAACAACACACCGGCTGCATAGTTTATGTTGCATTATTTTGAGAGGAATTATCTGACCTCCGCCCCCGGAACACCGTAACTCGCGCGCACCTCCACTCCACACACAGGAATCCGGCGTAAAAGTCATATAGCATTCGTTTTGAGCTGTTCCTACACCGTAACTCGCGCGCACCTCCACTCCACACACAGGAATCCGGCGTAAAAGTCATATAGCATTCGTTTTGAGCTGTTCCACGCACAAACAATATGTGCAACGTGGACGTTCCTCGCCCCATCCTTTACCTGTCGAATAATCCCGGCCCGGAACCGCCGCACCGGGAGGCGGCAGAGCGATGCAAATTAATGAACCAAATGAGACGGATGAGCCGAAATAATTATTCCAAACAGGCAATTAGGGCAAAGGGTTGCAATTTTCAGCGGAAAAGCACTCAACGGGTCGTCGGGATTAGCAGCCAGCTGGAGCGAATTAATAAGCTCTAATTGGATGGATGTTGGGGAATCGACACACGGTGATAGTTTGTAATGTTTGGCGATACATAGAGCACCAGCAGCTACTATCAGCACTGCACTGCGTTCGAATAAATCTCAAAATGCGATTAAAAACTCCTACGCAGAACGATCTGAATAGGATATTTGGATGGGCATTGAATAGGCACTGAAACAACACGTGTACAACACGTGATCTAACTCCAAATGACCACACTGCCTAATCTTCCTCCTTACTCTGAAAGGTCGACAAAAAGAGAAATTTGTTGTGATGTCTATGTTGTAAATATTCTTATTGCACATACTTCGAGAACAGATCGGAACATTGTAGAAAACAACCATTTTCCGCAACGAAGGCTCCGGGAACGTACGAAATTGACGATTTGGCTAGTTCTAGAAAAGTGAAACCTTTATGTATTATTAAAAACTTGACATTACTTCAAGAGTATCTTTTCATTGGAACTCATAGGGTTTATTACTTTAGCAACTGAACAAATACAATACAAATGAGAATATAACCTCCAAAGAAACCAGATTGATATACATAATTTAAATACACTGACAATGCTTATAATATTATTTGATCCTCACGATACTCATTGCAGAACAGTTTGTCCTTCGAGATTTTGTTCTTTGAAGCATATGTACTTATGATTGATTTCAATTTAATTGGAAATATCTCAAGAAAGCGACTAAAACTATTGACAACAGCTAAATCTCGCATCAAACTCAAATGACATGAAACTTGAACCAACATCCAAATCGCTAGGCCTGTCTAATAAACAAACTTGGACAGATTGCCACGAACCATTTATCATCGTTTAAACAACAACAACAAAAAAGTCTCCACAGCTGCAAGAATGCGACAGCGAAAATGGTTCCTTACGTTTCCTGTCGCCCTTCTTCTCGTCCGCTCCCACCGTGTAATTGAAAGTTTTATTGTTTCAGCGTAAAGGTCAAAATACTTCATAAAGCCCACGCATTTCGGGGTGTTTTTTGTTGTTGCTTTTGTTGCGTACTGTTTCCGTGTAAAATTTAAACAAAGCAGTATCATACCGAAAGTAGAACCAACGACCAAGAAAAACATTCAACCTATAATCAAATGAGAACCGAACAAATTTCAAACGAAATTCCACGAATTCCAGTCACTTCAGCTCCAAGTCCGACGAAACGAGACAATGGATGCGAGAAGGTTTGGTTTTTGAACACAAGCGAAAACCGTCAACAAACAAAAAAAAAACGCAATGAGACAATACAAAACAGACCCAATATCCGCCCACCGGACCCTCCCCACCCAGCCCAACCAGCCCAGCGGCTGCGAAGGACAACGCCGGGCGAAAAACAAAAGTTGCAGAAAAACGACTTTCGGGGAGGTTTTGACAAATTTCGCAAAAAGCAAACAACGTCTGTGACAGCGCGTGTGACGGTCCAGACAAGTGGAACAGGGTGGTGGAGAGAGTGAAGAGAGCGAGAGCTAGAGAAGGCGGAGAAAAAATGTCATTCTTCACAATTGATAACGATCGGTGGTCCCATTCCTCGGCCGTCCATCCATCCCGGAGATGCCGCCCGCAAAACGAATACCGTCCATAAATCATCAAAAAATCATGACAACGATACTCCTACCTCCGCTGCAGGAAGAGTCGGCTTGTTATGGCAATTTCACGATGACGATTTTCTTTCCCAGCCACCGCGCGCCCCGGTCGCCTCCGGAAGCTAACCAACCTCTTCCGGATGAGCCCAAAAACACCGCGTGACTCAGGGAGTCACAGGGAGGCAGGAATCTCTCCAGAGTCAGAACGCCACAGCAGCGGTGGGAGGGTAGGTCAGGCAAGTTGCAGAGAAGTCAAAACAGTGACGGTACCTCCAACGCAACAACAAAAAGTTGCATGTACGTCCCCGTGTGATTAATTGAGTCCATTTCTCTTAACTTGTCTTCCTTCTCCACCGTGTATGACGCGTCAGGGTGAGGAATTCATCTTTCTGCGCTGGTGCCGCTGTTTTCTTTTCTCTATAAAATCGAAATATTCCAACAAATACCTTCAGGTGAGACAGGAAGCCCCCGAGCGGGGTTCGCTCGACCTGTCGCAGGCTCATCATTAAAGGGTCAGATTTATGGCGGAGGTGTACGGTTTCACGCGCCTTTCCTCTGGATGCTTCCCCGCGGCAATCCGTAGATGGCGATTAATGCGATTGCTATCGATCGGAATCCGAGAGTCGTTAATAAAAAAAAGTGTTTGGGTTTCTTTTTTTGGAGGCCACTGAAAAATGAAACGAGCTAGAATTTCACGTTCTTAATTGAGCTATGCCTTCCATCCGTACATCCGGACAGGCATACACGAAAGAAGGGAACTAGATAACGTATACAACGGCACACACGCATCCCAACACGTCCTAGATTTGTCGCAGATAAGCATCGATTTATAGCTAATGAAAATCCACCTGTACCCACCGACGACACCGGGTTTAATGGCGGAGTCGCCTTCGGAAATGGTCGCCGATGTTGGGATTCCAGGTGTACGTTGGTCGGTAATTTATGGATGTAAAAAAGTTCCAACACCACCCAACCCCGAACGCGGCGTGCCGAAACAAAATGAATAAATATAAAAGAAATAATAATAGACACCAAACGTCGAGTTAAGGCGGGACTTGGAGCTGTTGCGATCTACAGCAACACAAACACTCCCGCGTTCTTCACGTCCCGCGCGGAGCGATAAAAGCGGCACCGTCCGTAAATCTTCCCCCGACGCGACGGCTCATCCGCGCACGGTGAGGTCATTATTGTGGCTAGTGGCCGATGATGTTTATCAATCGATGTGCACGTTTCAACATCCACCAACATTAGCTTCAATTAGATATTGGCAAGCAGCGTTTGCGACGCGCAACACCGTGTCGTTTCGTGGCCGCTTCGTGCTGGAGCTGGTGGCAATAAATTTTACACCACCCCCGGTCGTTGCGCCGCTCCCAAGCGTGAGTGGTTCCGTTGGGCGACGTGCGACACGCAAACCACCGCCGAAGATCTTGAATCGCGAGCGCACACACATCACATACACACACAGGCGGATCCTTCGTGAAGCACGCGAAGACGATGCGCTGCTCCCGAAGGGCAGGACAGGTGTCAGGTTAAAGGAGTCGCTGCCACTGCCCTCAATCGACGATAACATGAGTATCCTCGCGTACTCGCGGAGAACTGCCTGGGTAGTGGCAGAGAACTTCCTACATGAAGCGGAACACCGTGCACACAAGCATGGGCACGTCTTTCCTTGCTGGACGATGGAAGAAGTAACAGCAAAACGTGTTCCACGCGCAAGTGCAGCGAAGTGTTGCCGTTGGGTGGAATTAAGACGGGAGAGTTGAGGAGCTTCTGGGGGAGCGGTGGGCAAACTTTCGATACATCACCCGGACGATGTGGTTTGTGTAACATTGTGCAGTGAGGCTTGTTGTACACGAAGAAATATGAACTACAAGCCGAGCTCGCTCATGAGCAGAACGAAACGTCTGTCTGTTGTTTTCACCGTGTGATTCTAGCCGGATGGAAGATTAGAAATATAGACGTACGGAAAGCACAGACGGCAATCAGGGTCGGAGATGATAATGCTATAAATAGACCCTCCTAGAATGTACAATCGACTTGTTCGGAATGCTTTGTATATCAATGAGTACCGACAGTATGATCAAATGTAACATTTATACATCATCTATCAACTGATATGATGCAGTACATCTCACCTATGCAAGGTTCAATTGAACCTAAACCTACTCGGTACTCTTTGCTGGAGGCAACTATACACGCAAGTACTGGGCAAGATACCTATGCGACGACGGTAACCATAAGATCCGAAGTAATCAAGTATACAAACACATACAAAATGTATCAGCTCCCTTACTGACTAGGTACAGTACCTGCTAAATATTGTACGACGCGTAAACAGTCTGGTTCAGTACACACACTTACATGAGGTGACTAACTATTCCAGTAGTTCCATATATCCCGGGAATCTTCAGGAGAATATCCAGATGTACTCAAGAAAAAGGAAGAAAGTTTGCATGCGAAAAACAGAAATCTGTTGTTGTCAAACCTATTTCGTCGATAGCTAGTTGTATGTAGCCAAGAGTTCGTTACTTGCAGTCTGTCCAATAAAACCTGTTACTGATCAACTACAGCAATGCCGACATTTGTCTCAGCAGGGAGAAAGCAATTGTCCTGGAGCCAGTGATGTACATCCGATTGCGATTATTCTCATCTTAAATACATTTGTTACACGAGTACGTAACACACCGACACCAACGATAATGTAATATTATTTACATCACCGGAAGACCACATAAAACAGATACAATAATGTAATGGACTCCATTTGCGCTGATTTTCCTATCGAAGCAGACGATAAACTATGCCGTTTAATGCACACGCCTCCGCCGTAATCCTTTTCGCTTGGATCGCTTGGATTATTGTCTTGGGGCGCTCCTTTCGGAGGCTTATCCTTTCCACTTCCCACCGGCAGTGAGCAGCCTGCCGGTTTCAGTTACATAACGAGCGAATCGTCGTTATACCCCAACGGCTGGCTGGCTTCGGGGACGTTATTACTCACCGCAGTGGATGAAGCCGCCACTTCACCAGACACAACACGGATATCTCGTAGAGCCGGCATCTAGCCGACGGTGATAATAATGATAATGAAATACGACGGGAAAGAGATCACCGCAGGGTCATCCTCATATAGCCGTTCACAAACACACGCACGCACTCGTCACGACAAACGCGCAAAAATTCCGCTCCGGGGAAGATTCGTTTCGCACAACGAAAGATATCGGCATCGGCTATCGAGAAAGGAAAGCTGTGGAGGAATAAAAAAACAAAACGCTGACCACGAGCGGTAAAGGGTTCCATAGAGCGGTTGGTGGCGCAGGCTCTGTTGAGGCTCTCGGAGTTCGTTTCTACCATTGCCGATAAATTAATCCTTAGATCATATCGTCGCCACAAGGGCCGACGGCGGTGGTGTCTTCCAGCTTGTGTGTGTGATTACGATGCCGAGAACAATGCAGGTCCGTGAGCCGTCCTGGGTACGCCGCGAGCGGGAACGTACGCTGCTCCGGTTCCAAGCCACAATGACCAGTGCCTCCTCCACAAATCGCTCCATTAGGTTTCGCGCGCGAACCGCTCGCGTCATAAAGCGTTCCTCGCTGGACACGGCAGCGTGAGGTCGGCGCACACCACAACAACACACGCCCTCGGCGTTTCAATCTGGCGCGGCCCATCATCAGTGCGCTCCGCCACACGTCAGTCTCTTCAGGCCGATCGTGAAGATTAAAAGCCGAGACGAACCAGAGCTCATCGGTGGTATGCTAAGAAGTGGTGGAACCGCTGGCTCCAAAACTCCGGCCCGGTGCTCGAACCGAAATGAAAGCAAAGAAGGATTAAAAGTTGGCCTTCGCCTCAAGGGCATGCTCGCCAGGTCCACTCCCGCGCTCACCACACAATTGGACGCAAAGTTTCTACCACGTCGACCCGGTCGAGGTCTTTTAGCTGGTACCGACCAGGTGTGTGCGTCCCAACGTACACCTTCTTCTCATCAACGCGCGCGCTGCCGTCACCGTTGGGCAGGAGGGCATAAATTTTCGTCTCGTCTGCAAAACGATTTACATCCGCTTCGCACAATCGCCGTAGACGCGGCACAGAGGGGTGGAAGCCGGCGGAGTACAGAATTTTCCACACCATGGGAAATTGCGTCATAAACAGCGAAGAACCGAAGCGGTTCCGTCTAGCTTCCGCCAGCTGCTCTACCTCCTGGTTAAACGCTGACCACGAGCGGTAAAGGGTTCCATAGAGCGGTTGGTGGCGCAGGCTCTGTTGAGGCTCTCGGAGTTCGTTTCTATCGTCTTTTGCGTGTCGGGAAGTCGAGCGAAACAAATTGATGAAATCGTTTTCCTGCTTGCGATTCCGCACAAACTTTCGTCTCTCATTTGGTCTTCCGCACCGGCCCCGAGGGGATGGAAGCTCTGCGGTCTTGGAGTCGTCCCGTCCGCAGCCAACGCGCATGGGAAGGACCCTTGCCCGCGAGCGGGAACGTACGCTGCTCCGGTTCCAAGCCACAATGACCAGTGCCTCCTCCACAAATCGCTCCATTAGGTTTCGCGCGCGAACCGCTCGCGTCATAAAGCGTTCCTCGCTGGACACGGCAGCGTGAGGTCGGCGCACACCACAACAACACACGCCCTCGGCGTTTCAATCTGGCGCGGCCCATCATCAGTGCGCTCCGCCACACGTCAGTCTCTTCAGGCCGATCGTGAAGATTAAAAGCCGAGACGAACCAGAGCTCATCGGTGGTATGCTAAGAAGTGGTGGAACCGCTGGCTCCAAAACTCCGGCCCGGTGCTCGAACCGAAATGAAAGCAAAGAAGGATTAAAAGTTGGCCTTCGCCTCAAGGGCATGCTCGCCAGGTCCACTCCCGCGCTCACCACACAATTGGACGCAAAGTTTCTACCACGTCGACCCGGTCGAGGTCTTTTAGCTGGTACCGACCAGGTGTGTGCGTCCCAACGTACACCTTCTTCTCATCAACGCGCGCGCTGCCGTCACCGTTGGGCAGGAGGGCATAAATTTTCGTCTCGTCTGCAAAACGATTTACATCCGCTTCGCACAATCGCCGTAGACGCGGCACAGAGGGGTGGAAGCCGGCGGAGTACAGAATTTTCCACACCATGGGAAATTGCGTCATAAACAGCGAAGAACCGAAGCGGTTCCGTCTAGCTTCCGCCAGCTGCTCTACCTCCTGGTGTGGTGATTTTACAAGATTATGTTCCGTTCCGCTTGGGCTTTGGCGCGCCCAACATGATGGGGTATGACGTTGCTGGATGTGAGCGATTTCGTCCAACATGTTCTTAACAGCTTTATAGTAGGTGTTGATTCGTTTACCAACTCGCTTTGTCCTGTGCGGAGCACTCTTTAGCCTTTAGCCACAGTCTGAGACTGGGATGACAAATTTCCCGTCCTTTACTGGGTAAGCTACCCATGTGTGGGGCTTTGTTTCAGGACAATCCATGCTGACAGCTACCAAAGTCTGCTAAGAAAGTGTCTAATGATGCAGGAATGAAATCTCAAAGTGGTACCAGCGACGATCCACCACAGGCGGCAACCAGCTCAACGCGTGCACACATCTTAAAAAAATATTGCTCTCGACGACCTGGAACGACGCGCCATGGTCACCATAACCCGTCGTCTGCGGAGGTCCATGCGCGATCCACCGCTGAGTGGATTGTGCCAAAAAGAGCGACAAAATATTGAGCAAGCGATAAAACTTAATTTACTATCATTTTTTATCATATTTTTAGCGCGCTCCGTTCGGTGTGCTTCGGATGCAGGAGTTCGCGAACGTGATCTCATATGTTTGGAAAGATACTTGTTGTCTCGCGAGGCGTGGGTCTCGCGAACCGGGCCGCGGATTGGTCATTTATCGCTTCTTTATCAAAAATGAGGACAACGAACGCGTTTTCGGACAGTGAAAAAAATGTGCGCCCCAAAAGCTTCGCGCCCACGTCGTCTCCTGGGTATCTCATCCAACCTTGGGAGTGCCGATAACAAAGCAGAATAAAATCGCCAACTCGCCCCGATGCGGGGAGTGTTATTGCATTCATTAATGTTTAAAAAAGCTGCTGCAGTAGATGGACCCATTCGAACGAAGAACTGAGGTTGCGGGCAGCGAGCGGGACGTCGACGTTTATGACAGACAGATAATAACGGACGAATAAACAAGCGCTTAAAAAGGAGATCCTAACGCATAAACTTTCCACCCGACAATCAGGCCATATTTTGTTAGATTTTAACAGCTTTTGTGTCGTTCGGTTTTCGTTTTGTTGGCGCAGTGGCAGCTCCACAAAAGGAGTCATGTGTGTTGTTCGTACTGCACCTCACCTGCCTCGTTAATGCATCCACCACAACGATTCAATAATGCATGGTGTAAAAATAATCTACCGCCCGCAGTGGACACAGTACGCGGCGTGAACAATAACGGTCTCATCCAGAAAGAGTTCATCTTCATTTGTTAACACAGTCGTTTCCGCATCGGGAGATTAGGTGAGGCGCGCATGCAATATTCATCACCATCCGCAAATAAACCAATACGTTCCGCTGCACCGCCGGAGTAGTTTATCGTCAATATGCCCGCCGGGTGTTGCGGTGCTACGCAACAATGGACGGAGGTCGGTGAAAAAAAACACCTGAGGGTGGTTTGGACGATTTTGTGCAGGTTTCAGCGTTTGGTTAGGGTGCATGTACACGGTAGCAAGAAGTGGACACTGAGCGAATTTGAGATATCAGTGGAGATGCAAATTAATTTTACATGTACCCTCCCTTTTACAAATATGTTAAACCATGATAATTATCAAAACTTGCATTATGTGATAGATATCAAAAGAGGGTCTCGTAATGACCAGTAAGAATTAATAATTATCTTTAAAACATTGCAATACTGAGTCATCATTTCGGATCTTTATTCCAAAAGTCTAAACTAGCTCTAGACTTGATACAAACATCAAACTAGACTTGATTACAGTCTTCAAAATTCCAGTACAAGTTGAAGAGTAGTTTTTGGAAAACAGACTCCCAACGTAAAGTCAGTGTTCTCTGCCACCAGAGTTATTAGTTTTTTATAGCCTTATATTTTCAAGTTTTGTTATTACAGTATTTGAAACATAAATTGTCTGCTTTTGATTTAGTACAATAAATAAAGTTACAGAGGCACTTAGAACAATAGCCGAACTGGACTAAAACTGATACATAAGATAAGATAAAATAATATACAAATTGAAGAATTTTAAGCATGGACCATTGATAAACGGAAACAAAATACAAAATTGAAGAACGATAATTTACACATTGATTCAATTATTATTAAAACATCCATTTAACCGCCTCAACAATTTCATTTGTACAATCGGATTGCCATCGTGTACACAACCCTCCATAACCGGAGTGAAGTACACAAGCATTCCCGCAGATGTCAGCGAAACGAGCACTCAAATATTCCCACAACTCAACGGGGTTGAAATATTTGATTTGGTGGAAAAAGCATCGCACAGAGGAAAAAAAGCTCGCCCGCTCACCTCGACAAACGCTGTACACCACAGATGTGACATGGGGCTGGCTGGGAGGATGATCCGAGCATTTCCAACCGGGGATACTACAATGGCAATGGCCTTTGCCATGCGTATGTGTGTGTGCGTACGTCCATGCCCCGGACGTTTCAGGAACAAAAACCAAAAAGCTCCGATCGACCGCTGTGGCATGCGCTTTTAACCCCAAAAACTCATTCGCCACACTCGAAAACAATAAATCATCTCTTGTTACCGACCGTCATCGGTTTAATCAATTTAACAGAACTTTGCTACTTCAGCTCCAACCGTTCGGGCGAGGGATTGAGTGCAAATGGAGATGAAACCAGAAAAAAACCCAGTATGATCCGAGCATATTTTTGTTACTATCGTGCTTCCACTTCGGCGTGTGTTTTGTGGAGTCGGGATACGGGTCGGAAAGGGTAGCACAGCTCGAAGCAGAGGGGGCACACGCAACAACCACAGCAATCATAACCATGGGAGGTCGAACGCATATTCCATAACCACATGAAGCATATCCCGGGTTTTCCTTCCGCTCGAACGTGAATCCTTCCCTGTGCTACTCTACTATGTTATGTGTCTCTCTCCCGCTCGCTCTTTATCGGGTGTTTCATGGATGCTTCGTAAACCGCATTCTATCACTCACCAGTCGGCACATTCCTTTGCACGCAATCTATCTCACTTGGGCACGCACACACACACGGATGCCCAGCCCGGGCCGGATCCTGCCAACTTCACTGGGGAAAGTTTTTAATCTCCCCCCGGTGTGCAGGGGCACAACTTTTCCAGAGCCCCCACTGCATGGGAGGGAAAATTTGCATGGAATTAAAGTTCATGGCTATCCCTCCTGCTGGGTTTCGGGCGTATTCAGGCAAGTATCAGGTGTTAGAATAAATTACAACAAGCTTTAGCCTGCACGCAACACGCGAACCCGTACAACCCGTAAAGTTTACGGTTCATGTGAGATATGTAGCAAAAAAACACAAAAAAAACAAGTTCCTGATCCTCAAGATTCTTGGAAAGAACTCCGTCCAGAGAAATGATTACAATTAAGCCGAACGTTGAAAGCTTTTTCAAGCGAGATTAATCATTTCACTATTATTAATCAAAACACAATCCACTTCGACGGACGTACAAAACAAGTGCCTCCAAACATTGCCCGTCCAAGATGAAGATACTAATAATATACAAATTGAAGAATTTTAAGCATGGACCATTGATAAACGGAAACAAAATACAAAATTGAAGAACGATAATTTAAACATTGATTCAATTATTATTAAAACATCCATTTAACCGAGGCCTCAACAGTTTAATTTGTACAATCGGATTGCCATCGTGTACACAACCCTCCATAACCGGAGTGAAGTGCACAAGCATTCCCGCCGATGTCAGCGAAACGAGCACTCAAATATTCCCACAACTCAACGGGGTTGAAATATTTGATTTGGTGGAAAAAGCATCGCACCCTTTAGGACGGGACTCTCCCTGGCCAACGCGCACCGTCCGTACCGAAACCTACATCACCCGAAACCGACAGCATCTGACAGCGGACTTTTGGCAACTTCGGAGCCGATAGAGGATAGAGAGTTCGAACGTTAGCACCCGATAACACACACATATGTTTGTCCCTGTGTCCGGCAGCATCCGGTTGGAAGAGGCAAGATCACAGCTTCCCAACAGCGAACGAAGACGAACTAATTATCGACGCTTCCTGGGTAGCGAGCAAGAGTTGGACTCCAGCCGATTGGCCCATCTCTAGAACGCACGCATAATTTTGCATTCTTGCCAAATTGGTACATCTCGGGCTTCTGGCAGACTTGCCTGCACGCTTTAACGAGGTGAAGATTTCGAGGTTATGTCCCTCTCCGCTTGGAGTCCCTCTTCACAGATTGCAACCGCTATCAAAAATGAATTCAGCACCGAACGCGGCGAAGAAGATCTGGACCATAACTCGGCGTGATGAATTCCAAAGGCACGGCAACAAACAAGGAACTAATTCGCCGATATAAACCGGCTCGAGGTGCGCCAATGCGAACCATCCGGAGCGGAACAATCAGAGCAGACCAACCTTCCGCAGAGATGATGGCGATTGCGATTGCGGCAAAAGCTCGATTCGATGCGGCCCGAACACGTTGTTGCTATAAATAAGCGAACTTTAAATACTGTGAAAAATGTTTAGCCGACTTTGAACGTACCCATGATTAATGATAACCCCGTCGCCTGATTTCGGCCGCATCATTGTGTTGCGGCGTCCTGCTTGCTTCCTTCGCTGGTTTATATCCGTCGGGGTACATTTTTTATTGTAATCTTCTCTTTGTAATTCAAGTTTATGTCATCATTTTCCAAGACGATGACGGAACGTATTTTACGTGGATTTTTTTTTGTTCCCATCCAACGAGAGTCGCGCAAGTCAGCATCCAAAAATTGTAAAACTTCATCCTCAAACGAAACGACTCCTCCCTCCACGGGCAGGAGAGGACGACACGTATCGACCGCGTCACCTTCGCGGTCTAATGATGCCATAACACAGAACAAAAAGCTCCTCAACAGCGCAAGCAATCGTCAACCGTATATTGGAACCATTTTTTCTTGTTCCTAATAACCGGCCCGAAAATCCCGATGATGACCATCCCGACCCCGTGTGTCCAGAGGAAAACAAAATAAAAAGGCATTAAGGAGGAGGAGGGAAAAATATCATCAAACGGCTGAATGGGTTCGTCTCTTCACTTTTCACTTCGTTACGTTCCTTCTCGCTGGCCTTGCGGAGACGAGATGGTCGGGCTTCTGGCAGACTTGCCTGCACGCTTTAACGAGGTGAAGATTTCGAGGTTATGTCCCTCTCCGCTTGGAGTCCCTCTTCACAGATTGCAACCGCTATCAAAAATGAATTCAGCACCGAACGCGGCGAAGAAGATCTGGACCATAACTCGGCGTGATGAATTCCACAGGCACGGCAACAAACAAGGAGCTAATTCGCCGATACAAACCGGCTCGAGGTGCGCCAATGCGAACCATCCGGAGCGGAACAATCAGAGCAGACCAACCTTCCGCAGAGATGATGGCGATTGCGATTGCGGCAAAAGCTCGATTCGATGCGGCCCGAACACGTTGTTGCTATAAATAAGCGAACTTTAAATACTGTGAAAAATGTTTAGCCGACTTTGAACGTACCCATGATTAATGATAACCCCGTCGCCTGATTTCGGCCGCATCATTGTGTTGCGGCGTCCTGCTTGCTTCCTTCGCTGGTTTATATCCGTCGGGGTACATTTTTTATTGTAATCTTCTCTTTGTAATTCAAGTTTATGTCATCATTTTCCAAGACGATGACGGAACGTATTTTACGTGGATTTTTTTTTGTTCCCATCCAACGAGAGTCGCGCAAGTCAGCATCCAAAAATTGTAAAACTTCATCCTCAAACGAAACGACTCCTCCCTCCACGGGCAGGAGAGGACGACACGTATCGACCGCGTCACCTTCGCGGTCTAATGATGCCATAACACAGAACAAAAAGCTCCTCAACAGCGCAAGCAATCGTCAACCGTATATTGGAACCATTTTTTCTTGTTCCTAATAACCGGCCCGAAAATCCCGATGATGACCATCCCGACCCCGTGTGTCCAGAGGAAAACAAAATAAAAAGGCATTAAGGAGGAGGAGGGCATCAGGTATACTGCTCAGCTTTTGCCGTTTTCCAAACAGTTATACTAGGTTTGAGTTACAAGCGATATAAAAACGATCAAATCACTTACTTTATATGTTCTGATGATTGTACAAGTACAAGATACAGACACAAGTATGTGAAGGCTGTATTGAAACTCGAGAAAAAATGTCCATGTATAAGCCAAGTTCTCATCATCAGTGTTCTCGTTTGAAGAGATATAAAATTATGATGAGAAAGAAATTGACAGTGAGTTTGTGCTATAAAACTCCGTTTATAAGAGTTGGTACTGCTAACATAACGGGCTATAAGTGATCAACAATTTCCTCAATCTTCTCCCTCTGCGTTCTACATCCGAACACTATTCTCAATGTTAATTCAATAACTCAAACAATACGCGCGATCGCTGCCGCGACCGCGACTTCCATGTCCCTTATCATCCGCGCGCATCCCAAACGAAGAAGCATAAAAGCAATGCATAAATACATAAAAAGACATCGGAATCCAAACAGTACGCAAGCTGCATTCGTAATAATACAACAACGGCAACACAAAACTACACACACACACACGCCAGGGTACGATCACCGGACGCTGGTGTCGGTGAGGCATTTCCACAACCGGTTCCCCCAAGGATAGTCGCTGCCGCTGAACCCCTTTCGGAGCGAGTTTGACGAGCATGAAAAGTTCTTACCCTTACACCCGCGGCCCACCCCAACCGAGGAAGGGAAGGCAATAAGCAGGAACATGCAAGTACACCAAACACAATGCAACGGGCCCGTGATGGCGTGATGCAACCGAGTACAGCGGTGGCTTGTGCGGGGTAAAGAGATGTGCGCGATGCGCATTTAGTTGAACATGTCTTCGCTCCTGGCAAAACACGATCTCCCCCAGTGCCACGGCGGTTATGGGGGGTTTTCATCATCAGCGCTCGATTGTGTATGTGTGTGTTTGTATGTGTGAGCGCAAAGAATGGACGAGCTTCGTATCGTCGCATAAGTTGGTCCGAAATAAGTCCGACAAGACAACAGTCGACAGCCGGTTTCCGTAATTTCCCGATCGGAAAGTGGGTCTGAATTTTATAGATCCAGGCTGTTATAGGCAATTCAGTTAATCTAACATGGTTTATTGGTCACCAGGAACATGGTTTTGGGTGCTCAAGATCAATAGGGAAGAAGAAAAGTTTCAAGCGTCCATAGACCATACAGGTCTCCACATAAAGGTACACAGATAAAGCCTACGTCCATCCAGCAAGACATTCCAATAAAATTGACTGAGTTGGTGCTTTGGAGCACACCGGCATATCTTCTACTGCGAAACCCGTTCTGCCACCACGGAAGTTCTAGTGGTACAATCGACCCGTGGCACACTGTTCTCTCCCCCTGGAGGCGTAGCAAATGATGTTGACTTCAATTTGAAAGCCTCCACAACCACTCCGAGTGGCGCTGCAAACGTTCCCGCGTGGAGCGCGTTCCCCGCCAGGTGAAACTCCAGGTGGGACTGTTGTTTGAGCCCATCCGCAGGAAAAAGCGTTTCTGTTTTTTTTTTAGCTTCCTTCGCTTTTTCCACCGACGGTTCCACCCGAGGCCAGCCGAGGTGAAAAATCTCTCGAGCGCACCAAACCGTACGTCGGTACACGTCGGGGTTTTGTTTGCAGTGTAAACGATGGCGACGGTACTACTGCGGATGCCATGGGAGTCATACGTACGATTCGCATCCACCACGTCAGCTGGAACTCCAGAACGCGGGGAGAGCATTTCTTCTATCGCTGCCGGCAGTGAATATGTTGCCGCAGAAGCCAAGTTTTGATAAATATCTTCCGCAAACACTTGACATCTCCTCCCACCATTCCAAGGGAAGCGTTCCTGTGTGTGACCAACAGTTACCCGCGCGTAGAAGCCAACCCCTCCCGCACTCGTGCAACATCAACAGGACCTCACCACCTCGGGGGAGCCTCCAGTAAGGTTAGCTGCTGATTTGGCGAGCTAAATTTTGAGATAAAATGGGCTCTCCTGCCTCTTTGTCTGCTGATATCTTGTCAGTGGACATACAACGAATAAAATGTGATATAGCTGAAGGCAGCACCAAGGTAGCACCATTCTTCTATGTGTACTCTGCTCGAGGCTAGCTTATAACATGTAGTCTGCACACTAGAGTTGAGTAATGAGCACACGTCGGAACGGTACGCGATTCACACCAGGTGTATCTGTAGCCACACACAGAAAAGGGGTTACAAATCTCCTCCAGAGCCGATGGAGAATAATCAACAAATTCGTTCTTCCCTCCGGACAAAAGCATCCCAGAGCACCGGGAAGATATCGAAGCCGTAGGGAAACTAGATTGATGGACCCCGCGAGCGCGCTCCCCACATCAAATGAAAACTGAAATGAATCCATTAGCTCACTCATTTCGCGCTACATTCGCCATGAGCATCGCTCCAACCGGAGCGTCCAGTGTGTTGCAAAAGACTCCGGCGCTCAAGCGGGAAGAAGATAGTTAATCCAAGCAGCGGCTACTACACCCGACGCGCCGGGTGCAATGTGTTGGAAATCCTAATTTGCACCAGAGTTTAGCCATCCGGTGTCTGCCCGCAAGCCTTCTCACTACCTCTCCCTCTCTCTATCGCTCCACAATTAACTGAGCACTTCGACCCCGGGCGGCGGAACAAGTGGAAACCCCCGGAGGTAGTAGCGGCAGCGTGTATAAGCCTACGTTCTGCCACCACGGAAGTTCTAGTGGTACAATCGACCCGTGGCACACTGTTCTCTCCCCCTGGAGGCGTAGCAAATGATGTTGACTTCAATTTGAAAGCCTCCACAACCACTCCGAGTGGCGCCAACTCTTATAAACGGAGTTTTATAGCACAAACTCACTGTCAATTTCTTTCTCATCATAATTTTATATCTCTTCAAACGAGAATATAATGTCCCCGTAACTGACTTCTACACTAGAATGCAAGTGCAAAACAACCAGCATAAAAACAAGTGAGAAAAATGAAATCCTGCTCTCGTCGTGTAATGAATTTAATTTTCGTTTCAAGCCATTAAGGGACGACGACGGGAACATGCTTCCATCGGGCCAACTTATGTGCCGCGTTCGTTTGCCATTGGCACCGCCGGAAGTTAGCTGGATTCCGCTAAAAAAGAGTACACGCAGAGCGATATGTTGGAGGATGTTTCGAAAAAAGAAAATAAGAAGAACAAAACACACACACGAACACAGACTGGCAGAGCCTTACGGGCAGGATAAAAAACAGCACACAAAACAGAAAACAATAAGCCGAACGAAAATGAATTAAACGCAGCGTGTGTGTTGGAGTAGAGCGGAGAGTTCGAGAGGAGACGACGCGAGATGAATAACACTCGCGGCATTTCGCGTCGCTACACGCCTGGCCATACTCTGCATGTTTGTTGCTATGGCAGGCGGCGGCTCTACATCGCTTACCTTCTGTTTGCCATTTTTTTGTTGTTTCTCCCACTTCCCGAAGCTTTCCGTTTCTCGAAGTTCTCGCTGCTGCCTGCTGAGGTGCATATGTTAGCACGATGCAACCATGTGTGCGAGTGGCACAAATGAACAAAATGGACGTGAAGAGTACCGCCGCTTTCTGGCGGCGGCGGCTGAAAGGCGTTTGAAAAGGGAAAATTGGATGCAAAATTAAGCTGGGGCCCCTCTCTCGAGACATCCCTGCAGACATCGCTCATAAACTAAGGAACGGCCGTCCCAGAGCGAACGGAGTAGAATTTCGCACCAATTTTTGCGTACAGTTGCCTCCGTAGCTCGTTCCGCAAATGCATCCTGCGAGCCGGCAGCAGCAGGATTCGGTTTCCATTCCCGGAACGCTGTGCGCTGCTGCGGTTTGCTGCGTGGGTCTAATCCAGCGCTTTCCAGCAAGAAACGGTGCGTGCGTGATGAAGAGGTTGCCAGAGAATGCTTATCATGTTACTCAGGTGAAACCCTGCCCTTCAAGAAAGACAACAGCAGCAAGAGTCAAACTGGGTGTGCGAGCTCCA
>KZ071385.1:342978-361063 GCA_002091845.1 Anopheles cracens | reverse complement strand
GAAGCTTCTTCCCCTTTATGGTACGGCAATCGAGCCAAAAACGTTTGACCGGGCGTTATTAGGGCTGGAAACAAATTTCCAAAAGTCATCCCTCAACGGCCTCATTTCGGACGAAAACAAGGTTAATAATTCAACGTTTTGGTGCGCTTGGGCAAGGAACAACGCGCGGCAGAACACACGAGGAGAACCGCAAGAGTTCGATTTTGAAAATAGGGAGGATACGAGCTTTTTTCACGATGATTAACTGTCTGCAGCGGACCGAGAACCGGTCTGTGGTGCGTTGGTTTGGCTCTTTGCAGGCTGCTTTTATCTACGTCCCTGCCCTGTTGTTGACGTTGTATCTGAGGGAAGAGAGAGCACCTGCTGCAGCTGGGGTGGAGACGGGCCGGAATCGACTCATAAATGTATGTTGCTTTGTTCTCATGTGCGTGAGTGCGGCTATTTCAGGGTTTCTCTAGAAAATGGCCATACCTGATAAGTGGAGCAACTGGAACACGTTGGAGAGGGCTAGTTTTGTATGGGCAAAACTGGACTAGAGTAATGCGACTTGATTGAAATGGGGTACGATCTGAATTGGTGCAAGCTTTGGCTGCAAAAACTTGAAATTGCCGCTTTAAAACGTATCAATGTTAACGTTATTTCGACGTCGACGAAAGTTCTAGACTTTACAACTGTCAAAGATATCGTCCATTACGAGTTCAACATTCCTAGAAGTTTTCTCTGCCATGAAAATCGGTCGTACGAAATATGGGTCGGTAATATGGATATGACGTGCTTACGTCAGTTATCTTGCTTTTACGAAACCACTTAAGTTATTTTTAAACCATTTCGCGCCTCGATTTAGCGATTTAATTGGAATCACGGTAAAGAAGGGCCTGTTAAAATCCTATCCCAAATCGTCCGTCCCAGAAGCCTAATGGCTAATCGGGCACACGGGATTGTGTCTATCCGGTTCTCCTTATATCCCCACACGTTCCGGCGATCGTGCTCGAGATTATTTTCGATTTCTGCGACCTGTCAGTGGAAGCAAACATTCTTTTCTCCGACTGTTTGTCTTCCATTATGCTGGGTATGATATTCTACCGCTACAAAAGGGGTCCGGAGCGGCAGCAAGAGCCAGCTCAATAGGAACCACCAGCATCTTCCAGGGAAGAAGTTTCGTTTTCAATTTCGGCCCTTCCCCAAAACGAAGAGACGTAATGGGGTTTCCGTTTTGGCGAAGAAATAAGCTACAATAATTTATTATTTCATTTTCATATAATACCTGTGGCACTCCAGCCACACGTAGACCAGCCCGGGGACGGTTTAGGCAGCCCATACGCCTGAAGCTGATGGACCCTCGTTGGCCGGCCAAACACACGGGGCGACACGGGGCGAAAGGTCTCACCATCAATCAAAACTGTGGCGCGCGACCGTGGAAAACGATTATGATTTCCGTTCCGCGCCGTTCTGTCGGTCTGTGTCATTGTTAGACGTGCCGGCCACTCGAGCTCCGTGCACAAATGGCAATCAATAAAACAAATGCTAGTTTTGTTTTGTAAGTCTGAGTATTGAAAGATGTCTTCTTTTCTGTTATTTAAATACAATTGGGAAACTTATATACCAACAACCCAATTGAACTACTTGCTCATTTCTGTTACATTGTTTTGGCATAAATGTTGGTCCTTCGAACCGGATGACACAAAACAGGCGTTTATTTCAAGCACTGACTCCATGGTATCTAACATAATGACTTGCTCCTTAACTAACGTCATGCTCCCAAGGATCGCAATATAATTAAGACCCTTCCCTGTAGAGCAACACCATTTATGCCTCTCCAATTAAAATGCACTGGTTACCTCGACCAGTCTTGTTATACATTCATCATGCGACCCTCGTCATAAACCTCCGAAAACGAACTCATAAATCGCATCAAATGCAAAACTTGAGGCGAATTAAAAGACTTACCGACACACACACGAACACATGCACGACGAATACACAGGAGACACCCAGTGCAGCAGCAGTCTGAGACGTTCATAACGAGAAATATTCAAATCGAATGACAACTGCAGTACGTCCGCAGCGAGCAGATGGATGATCGTCCGGACCATTCCTCATCGGGCGGTTGCGCCGTGCGATGTGTCACGTTCGGCCGGGAGCCGAGCTTCCCAGTTAGCATCCGTTTCGTTTGTTAGTTTAAGGAATTAAATTTAATTGAAGGCTTATTTGCTCTTTCACTGCTCTTTCCTGTTGGTGCATGCCTGCATTCTTTTTCCATGCAGAGCTCTCTCTCCCATGAGGCTACGGAGTACCTTCTGCCGTACGTCGGGCAGCATCCTACCACATCACAACACCTAACCTTGGGCAGGAACCTTTGGCGGGAGGAGAAGAAATTGCCCACCTCTCCGCCCAAGGTGGATGTGTAATTGCATTTGCTTCGTTATAAATCTCCCCTCGGGGGCGAGCGGTGGCTCGGAATCGATTGAAAATAAATCTCGGCCTTTCCCGTAAGGATCACTGAGACGTACGGTGCGCGCGCGCGCTCCTTCTTGTTGTAACGAAAAATAATCTGCATAATGAAACGATAAGATAGCACGAATTGTTTACGCTCCCGGTATCGGTTGTCTTGCGCGGTGATCCACCCACGAACTGCACCGCACGGAGAGAAGGAGCGCGAGTTCGCACGATCGGGATTATCGGGCGACCCCGACGGTTGAAGATAGTTCGTTGGTTTGGAATCGAACTGGTCCACTGCCAGTTGCCTCCGCTAATGGCTACCACACTCTATGTTTTCCTTACTTTTCTGTAAGTGTATGTGTGTGGGGCCACGCGCATTCTTTCGAACGTAATAAATTGCATACAACATTCACTTTAATTAACCTCCGACTCACCTCTCACTGCTAACGAGGGCTGCTGCTGTTGTGTGGCCAAGCACCAGCTCCTCGTTCGGCAGTGTTTTGGGATGTTTTTCCGGTGTGATAGAATTTCCAATTCATGGCCAATGCCGCGATCCATAGCAACCGAGGGAATGGAACAAACTCAATAGGTATTCAAGCTGACTTAGAGTTTTTTTTCCTACACTGATACCAACTAAACCATGACGATGGAAAATTACGATAAGGTATCCATGGAAGTTCTAAAGAATGCTCTCAAAACATTGCTATTTCTTGAAAAAAGGGTAAGCATTATTTAGTGTCTATTATAACGAAATTGATGAGATATCCTCTTTTTACTCTTCCACCAAGTTACCTAACAAGCAATGACATATTTGGTCCTTCGAACCGGATATCAAACCATATTGCGCAAACAGTTCATTTCATGACATGCATTACATTGCGTATTGCAATGAAAAAATAGGCTAATATTGGAAGGCAGGATGGTAGTGGAAATACTTTCCACAACACCTAATAACTCCATCCTTCGATAACCACATGCTAGCCCCCAAACCAACCAGGCACCCTCGGTCGGGAAGCAGCAAATGGAGTTCTGGGCCAACATTTCGCTGACGCTAGACAGCTGCTAGGTGGAACAATAGTTTCAGTGCATTTTCGGAAGCCTCATCGCTCCAGCTACTCCCGTCAAGGTTCAGTTTCTCATTATCTTAATTGATTCTTTCTCGGCGCTCGTTCCAACAACGCTCGACGCGCTTTCTTCATCAGCGGATGCTTTTCTTTCCCGCGAGAGAAAACAAAAGCAGCAGCGCATTTCACAAACCAAAACAAAAAAAAACGGAACGTAGAACACAGTCGCCAATTTTTCCGCTCATTTCCCTCTGTGTGTTTTTTTTTGGCTGGCAAAAGCAAAAGAGCCTGCGGGAGGGCTTTTTCTTTTCGCAGCAGCTACGCGTTGAGTGGCATTTTTAGCCCATACCGGGCGGCCACGCATAAGGCGAACGAAACAAACTGCCAAAACCCATCATCGGCGGCAACGGCAGCAGCGGGCAGTCGTGTTTGTTTGCCGGAAGCTTTGCTCGATTTGGTAAACATAGCTGATCCAACCGGCCCGGTACGGGGTGTTGCCCGTCGCTCGTGCACGGTGATTAACGTTTGCCGGCACGTTTCCATGGCACGAACGGATAAGTCAACGAGGTTTTTACTTTCGTGTGCATTTTTTTTTCTCTCTCTCTCTCACTTGCTACACAAAGTTGCGTCCTTCGCAGATTAAGATACTGAGCGGCCGCCCGGGCGCAGTACATTAGCGATTGGATGCGAACGATATTGGGATATACACAAAAAAACTTTTTTGCATGCTATTCGAGTGTTATTGGATTGTCGAAACAATTGAGAAAAGCTCACGTGCGGGGATAAGCGTTTCGTTTTGAAAGTAGAAAAAACCTCCCATTTGGCCTTGGTTTTAAATAAGCTTGATAGTGAAAGAAAACATTTTGTATATGAGTTAAATAATGTGGGCAAATACGGCATAACTAGAGTGTAATTATATAAGCTAATATAAAATGATTTTTTTTTAATATTTGAATACAATAGAAATGTGCTTGATTTTTAAATAGAATTATAAATAAAAATAAAAATAAAAAATAAATTAAATTAAAATAAAAATAATAAAAAAATAAAATTAAAATTTAATTACATAAGAATAAATGGTGAAGCATTACTACTTTTAGCAATTGAACCAGGCTTTACATAATGAATGAGCCAATACTTCATTTAAATCTCAATCTTAGAGGGGAAAACCAAAAATCCCAGTGTAGCGCGCTGCATCCTCACGCTGCATACATATTGTATGTGTTTTGGCAAGATTAAGACATCGGGGCTCCGTTTCAATTACGAAAAGCTTTTAAAACTTTTAAGACCCGTCCCGCGTACCACTCCACCCTCCTTTGGCCGCACGCCAAACTAAAAAAAAACATTAAATACGGCCCGCAACAAGCGACGAACCCTCTTCTACGATACATTTTATGTGGCAGCTTTCCAGCCAGATAGAGAAACAACAGCAAAAACGCTTGTTTTCATATAATGAAAGAAGGAAAGGGATTTTTTTCGCGGCCAGGCTCATTCCGTTAAAAGTATATGTAGTTTCGTGGCGGGTCGACGAGTTGTTTGCACCACCGGTTGATACACATTTTGCCCCCTGACAAGCGCGGTTGATGTGTGTTTGGATTTAAGTTTTTTTTTCTTCTTCTGTTCGCCCGCCATCGCGAACAAAACGAGAGAGAGAAAAAACAGCATCATGCCGAAAGCTTACCCATGGCAAAATGTTTTACATGTGCGGCGTGTTTAAATCAAACCCACCCGATCGAGGCGTCGGGCGGTCGGGTCAGGCCGCGGTCGCGGTGAGCCAACGGCTCACGATCCGTAACTACAGCGGGCCCGCGACATCGGTCCTTTGTAATCGCAAAACCATCAAGCTGTCACTTGCGCCGCTACCAACGAAAAGTCAATTAGTGCTGTCCAATGCACCGTGTGCTTATAAGAAGCCTTGTTTAATGGGGTACACGTCGGTGAGGGTGAGTGAAACGGATCGCAACATAATCCGCCCAGCAAATGAGGCGCTTTAGAGCGGCGCTTGTTATAAAACTAGCAGCGGACATCGTCGACATTATATCCAGTGGTGCCGGGTAGGCTTTTATCGCTGGTACAGATCGATATCTTGCTGCTCGATTTTCGGTTCGATCAATCCGCATCCGGTAAAGAGAGCGACATTAAAAAGAGGAACGATTATCAGATAGAACAAAAAAGTTATTACTTATTATAGCTTATTACGCAAATTTAACACATTGCGAAGCACTACTTCCAAGGTAATAGCCTGAGTAACTGAGCAAAAATTCATTACAAATAATTTAAAATCAATTTATCCGAGTTTCAACTGTAGAGTATTACTTGCCCCATTCAAAAAAAGTGTGTAATATAAATAAAAATCAGTATCATACAGCAACATACGAGACAGTTGACCTTCTCAGACCAGCGCACACGGGGCGGAATGAAAAACGACCAATTATCGCACAGCTTTTCACGGCAGAGCTACGGCATCGCATCATAAATATCTGACGGTGCTCACTAGGAGGCTTGTGGCAGGCTGGCTGCTGGCTATTTGCATTTAAATCGTATTTGTTTCACTTTAAGCGAAGTGTAAATTCAGCACACTCATGTTTGCTGTGCCAATGTGTGGCGTGGGGAGGTTCTTTTGTTTGAAACGATATTTTCATTTAAATTGAGTATCTTGTCAAACTCCGCTGACATGACAGATGAATCCTAAATGTCAAAACGTGCATGACGTAATGTTCCACACTGTGTGAATTCCATAATTCATAACCTTAACGACAGAATAAAAACGTAACAGAAAATCCTCGTCACAGAATGCCTTAGTTAGATCACCATAAATCTAGTACCATAGCAGGTCAACTCACGCATTTTGGAAAACCACCGCACGTAAATTGCCTGCACACGAATATACACGGATAAAGTTTTGATTACGCTCTCCCAATTGCTATCATGCAGCGTGCGGAGATCTGCACTAGCTATAATGGTTCTACATGGAGGTGGCACTCCAGCAACACCGAACAAAAAAACACCTGCCAACAAATCCAAACCATGTACGGGTGCACATTGAGAATGGAAATGGTGCACCGTACCGAAATAACCGTGAAATGGCGGCGGAGAACCCCGGGAACCGCGAGCCGCGACGGTGGTTAAACTCCAATTCTGCCGATTGCACCATTATTCATTGCACCGCGGGCAATGAAACTAATCTAAGGATTGAATCGCAACGAAGCAGAGGGCACGAACATGCGGAAGGAAAACCGAGCCGGGCCAGGTGTCGTTGTCGTCCAAGCGGAGAAGAATGAGATTTTCGGTGCGACCGTACCAAAAGAACGTGTTAAGGAAACACCGGAACACAGGGACATTGTACGAAGTGCACAGATAGCATAGACTGGTAGGGTTTAAAAAATATATAAAAAATCCGGTCCGAAGGACCAACACGACAAATCCGGTTCGAAGGACCAAAACGTGAAAAAAGGTTTCAAACAGCGAATTATATTTTAAATAATATTTTATTCGATGGAATACAATTTTATCATTAAAACTCAGCGCTTATCTTCACTCTAGAAAATGGATTTCCCATATAGCCTTTACCAGCACAACCCAAACACGGCAATATCCCGCAGTGCTCGTTGCAAACCTACCGTCGGGGGATCTGTCTCGCGAGCCGGCACGGCGGTGGTACAACCATCGACGCCATTGTTCTACAACCACAATGTCGGCGCGAGGCGTTCTTCATAAATTAAAATAAATGGCTCCGCTGTGTGGAGCCCAGAGAGCCCAACGGCACGGACTGTTTCCCCTCCCTCGGGAGTTGGTTTTCCGAGGCGCTTCTAGGTTGGTCGCCTGCGGAAGACACTTCCGCTCCAAGCCGAACAGGAAGCAGAGTGCACGGGAAGGGAACAGCATCGAATGCATATGCTGTCTCGACCCTGTCCCTGTCGTACTCCGGATACAGATACGGAACACGCATACCGAACATCCGCGCGACCACGACCACGTCTGTGTCGCTGGGCTTTTTTTTATTAATATTTATTATCATTACCTACAAGCGTGCGTTACAGCGGCATATCGGAAGGAACCGGGCTGCGTAACGCGCTAGCGCATCACCATTACGCCTCGCAAGAGACTCGCAGGAGAAACCGCACCAGATCTCCGGAGAACTGACCACAAAACCCAAAGCAAACATTCTGGCGCGTGGTTGAGAAAAACACACACCCTCCGAATTCCACCAGGCCATTCGGTTGGCATATATGCATAGCTCGTGTGCCGGTCCACGACTGCTCCCTATGCGAATCGATGTACATATGCGAGAAGAGTCGAGGCACATCTTTCGAAAACGGCCCACACAGACTTTGGCAGCGGCGGAATGAATCTTTCATGTACGATTCATTCAGATTCATTCATGAATCTCATGCTTCTCTAATGATTCATGATTCTCATGAATTCCTGTAGATTCATGAATCTCATGAATCTCTATGGATTAATGAATCTCCTAACGAAACGTGGGGAAACAAAACGAAGTAAAAGTAGTAACAAAATTAGGCAATCCAGAAAAGACCGGGCTGTAACGAAGCATGTCATTTATACACGAAATGGTTTTTCCCATCAAAATCGATCAAAAAGATCAAATTCAGAGATTCATGAATCTACAGGGATTCATGAGATTCGTGTATCTTTAGAGATGCATGAATCTTTGTTACAAAGATTCAGACTCATTCATTTAGTTCAAAGATGCATTCAGATTCATGAAGCTGAATCTCTGTTAGCCAACACTAGTGTGGAATCTTTCTAGGACGAACGTTCTTTAAGTAGGATGGATCTAGAATCATTCTTCATCTTCAACTCTAATAGCTCCATAGGGCCTCTAGTATTCAAAATGTAATGTAAAATATTAGAGAATTACAATATATGTTGTGATATATGTTTAGATTTAAAAATAAACATTAATCAAATCGTTAGGAAACGAAACATTCGCAAAATGGTGTGGCAAAAAACCTATAGTCTAACAGCAGTATGCCTATCGTGTTATTAATCTAAACTAACCGATGAATCTAAAAGGAGACTAAAGAACATTCATAAGCCCACTATATCAAGCTTTCAATTCCATTAACAATATCCATTTGTAATTCTGCTCCTGCCGAGTGCCACTACTCACTCGACCTTCCCCCGGTCCAATAAATGTCGCGGTAAATTTATACGAAGCGATAAACACACTTTACCCGGCGTCCACACTAACGACCCGAAGGAGGGGCCGCTTTTCACCGGGGCCACCGGAAAACGCACTTTCGATAACGATCTTTTCCCGCCCCATAAATCATACCCCGGGTTCCCGCGCGATCAGTTTGACGTACCGCCGCGCACACACACACACATGCAAAACTGGTGCATCTCATCAGCATCCCGCCGGCACCGAGGGGGGCGGGGAGAGATGCTGCCATGTTTTGAAAAATTCTTCAATTAACTTTATTTACGATCGCAAAACGAGCTCCACGATCGGCGCAGGGATCTTCATCAGCATGAAATGCGCGGTAGGTTAACCCCCTGTTACGGCCGTAGATAATCCATATCCGGGCCCAGGGTGTACTGCCACCCGGGCCGTCGGCAGTGTGGAGAATCTATTTTAACACGCATCTGCACAGCCGGTCGCGGGCTAGATAATAAAGGATTTCAATTACTCCCGCGTGGAGTGCAGCAGCAGGGTTTGGGCTAGCTTCCCAAAAAGTGCATGTCAACTAGAAGCGACAGAAGAAAAAAAGAACGTTCGGGGACGTCCCTGCAACAGCGCGTACGCTGCTGCCAAAAACGATTGCACGGCGGTGTGCAAATATTAGCGCACAAACGCATCCCTCGCGATGGGCGCGGGAAGCCGGCGAGTATAAATTATGAAAATTTATGTTCCCCGTTTAATTTTATAGCCCTTGGACCGTTGATTAGAGGCGGTCGAAGGTTTGCCGGTTTGCCGAAGCGGTCAGAGGGAATGCTCACATCGTCAGCAGTTTGGGACGTTCCGCGCGTTCCGGACATGTACCTAAAGGAGTGGAGTGGCGATTATGTTTGATGTCGGCTTTTCGCGAGCTGCATCGAATAATCCCTTCCGCGTAGGTACATAAAACCGTGGCTGTTAAAACACCGACCAAACAGCGGACTCAATGGGATTGAATGCACCCGCGGCCGGTTCGATACTGTACGGGAGTGTGTTTATTTTGAGAAATTACATTCACTCGAAATCGTGCCATCGCCGCGGAACGATACATTCGATTTTTGCCGCCGCAGCAACGCTAACGAATGTTCACTCCATTAGCGTTCGCGAAAGGGGGCGCTCGTGCTCCACATAAATCCTGCCACCACCGGAGCATAATCTAATCCGGGGGTTTTAGTACTCCCGGTCGCCGCGATTGATTGAACCAACACAGAAAGCAGCTTTTATTTATGGCCAATCCGATTACAATCCCACGGCACACAAGCAAACGTTCTTGCCGAGAGCGACTCCTCGGCACGAAAGTGCTAAAATCGGGAGATTGATGCGTGAACACGGTAGTGCTTTCCGCCGGGCAACCATAAAGCCGTAAATGACGGGAAAAAATCAATTCATCCCCGGAAAAAGGGGTAAAAGCCATCGGGTGGAGCTTTCGGGCAGTACTGTGCTCGCCTTCTCGGGTCGGAAATGGATAAAACGCGAAGGTTCGTTAGGCTAGGTCACACGTCGGTTTCTGGAGCACGCGGACCGTGTACGCAACATCCGAAGGATCAAGGCCCGCCCAAGTTGGGCTGCAGTGGCGAGGAAACATTCATCAATTTGCTGGCGCTCGATACCCTCAACACCCGCCTGGATAGCTGGAGAACGCACACACACACAGTCGTTTTACCAGCATGCAGAATACGCCTTCGAACTACTGGATTTCAAATGGCGCACGAACGCCGAGAGAACCACAACCGGCAGTGCCAGGACGGTGCAAGAAGTTATGTGCTATCGACCCGGGCAATCGTTATTACGATCGTTTAATTACATCGCTTCTACTTTGGCTGACCAGGAGGCAGGAGAGGGAAGACGTAAATCTTGTCCACAACTCGTGCCGGCGATAAGAACACCTTTTCACACCTCACCGGTGCAATTCGATACTTCTCTCTCTCCGCATACCCAAGCGCGAAAAGGAAAGGTCGTGACCGACCGTAGAAAGGGAACAGGAGGCGAAAGGGCCAATGCACCGCCGGTGACTTTTATCCTGATTCATTGGTGGATTATGTCGTGCGAAATGCATTATTTATACTGTGTCTGTGAGGGGATTATTTTCGTTTTGTTTAATCCAGTGTGAGGCAAACGATCGGGACGTGATTTACGCAGTGGTAGGTGGGAAAAATACTTTGTTCCTTTAACGAATACGACGGAGAAGTTCGTACTGTGTCGAATCTTCCTTTTAGAAGTACTTTACAGAAAAGAAAATTGTCACTATTTTTGCAAATTGACCATGATTGAAGGTCTACTCCATAAACAATAAGAAAACGTATATAACAATCAAAGAAAACAATGTAGGTTTATTTTGCATTGCAAAACAGCAATTTTAAATTAAAATGATGCAATGCATAACAATGTAATAATTAAAAGCTACAAAAAAACATGGACAATCAACATGAAAAAAAAAAACAAAAAAGCAAAAAACTAAACTAAAGAAATGTAAATATGTTATCAAAGAGATGAAAATAAAGCCAATAAAAATGATAAATAAAGAAGAAGTTAACAACATGTACAAGACACATAAATAATAAATAAGATAATAGATTCGGAAACACACTGTACATGAATATCAAAATGTACAGCATAATACATTTATAAACAGCAATAAATGACAAAAAATGGAACAAATAAAAAAATATATACAAAAAATGAAACAGCACAAAAATCAAAACTTTTAAAACAAAATAAAAAAGCAAAAGCAAATAAATGATAAATGTAAAAATGAACGAACAAGAAACATATAAAAACGAGAAAATAACTACAATAAGAAAACGATACTTTTCCAAAGATACAAACAAGAGCGCTGACGCACAGATAAACGGTCACAAATCATACATTATCCGCTGCAATCACCGACACGAAATAATAATTTGTACAATCGCAACCATCAACACAACTCCTAATATGTTAATCTATCCATTACGTTATCCTAGTTATACGCTGCACGATTTTTCCCATTTCGACCACGTAAAGATGAATTCCGTAGGAAGTGGTTTTTTTTTTCTTCAAGAAGGAATTGGCTCGGAAGTGGCAGTGGTCCATGATCGTGAGATTCATTTCTTGCGTTAACCGATTCCATCCCGCCACGTACACCGACACGTGACCTCTAGCACCACCACCACCGAACAGGGCTTACAATAACATTATTACTTGCTCGCTCCATCGGCGCGCCAAATCGTTAAATTCGCCCATCGAACCCACAGGGGGGAAGGAAGAAAACCCACTTGTGTTCGACAAATCGTGCCGTACAGATTATGGCGGTGGCCATCCCCTCGGAAACCCCCCATGGAGGAGAGGTTGTAAGCCGTTCGGTTCGGAAACATAATTACAAGCCGCGTCTCCTACGTTGCCTGCTTCCGGGCGTCCGCGTCCCCGGCTTACTAAACACTTCGATTCCTGCTCGCCCCGTAAGGATTCTTCCTGCTGCGAAGCGCCGGAAACGGCGCAAACACACTGCACTCTCGATCCTTCACCGGCCGTCCGATACGGCGTAAATATCAGAGCTATTGGATTTCGCAAATGTTTACGATAACGACTATTGCCTCGGCTACACTATATGCTACAGCAATGCCGTGCGAAGCGTCCTCCACGACGACCATCCTTAGGAGGTTTTTTTTTGTTGCTGTGGTGGTTGTTATAAATATGAATATGTTTGCGGGAATAAACATAAGCCACCAAACGCTGGCTTCCCTCGGGCACATTCCCACGGAAACGGCAATCGAACGGGGAGAAAATATTACACCACAATGGTCATTACCACCCACGGACACTCACACACAGATAGACGGTCATAAAAGTGGACGAGTCGTTCCGATGATTCGATGGTGTGAAAAATGGCTGCCCTTTGCGACACGGGTTTGATTTCCATTTTTGTTTCGTTTTTTTGTTGTTGCGCAATCTCACCCGGAAGACCAGAACAACAGCGAAAAAGTTAATTTAATCATGTTGTTTCCTTTTTAACATTGGGCGTTTTCAAATATTATTAAATCCACGATTTTCGCTCGCATTTTTGCATAAATCAGTGCCGCAGCCTTTAAAGTTTCGCACGTAGCGACTGGTGCCGGGGGCGAAAATTAATGCCACATCATAAATAATCATCGCACGTGAAAGCCATAAAATCGATCAATTACCCGATGGCTTTGATTAATTGGAGGCTGATGGAGGTAGAGCTGGAGAGAGCATTCTACCTTTTCTGATTTGATTTTTTTAAATCAAACAGTAACAATATTTCCGAAGCACTACTAGCGCAATCCGGGGATGTTTGCGCGAGCCTCTAGTGATTGTTTTTGTTACATCGTAAATTGAAATTGGTTGCCGACACATTCAGCCGCACGGATCATTAAGCAATTGAGCTGGGTGATGTGAGCGAATAACGTGCCCGGAAGTGACGTATGTGAGTGTTGTGATTTTAAAAACGCGTACGTGGAACAATGGTTTTATAAAAATCTGCCCCGACATGCAAGTGGATTCAGCCGGAAAACGATAACAGTGTTCCCCGTCGTTGACTTCTTCGCCGAGAAGTCGCTGGCATGTCCCAGAATCTAGATCCGAAAACGCTTCGTGTGTGAGTTTGGTATGCAAATTCACTCCATTAGACCCAAAACTTTATCTCCGCTTTGGGGATGGCTGCACGCCCGGTGCACACAGCCACAGGCTGCAGCAGTGTGAAAAGTGCACAATCGAACACGATCGCACACTTGAAGAAGTTCTTCGGGTCGTCCCCAACCGGGCACGCCGGAAAAATCAAGCGAACGGACAAAGTTTCGCTCCCGTCAGTTGTACTCCGGGGAAATTATCTGACTTCGTAACTTATTGCTAAACGAACGCCCCATTCACCGGTGACCCGGTCGTCGAAGTTGCAATTACCATCCTGGACACACGTTCACCAACACCGGTACTAAGCACTCGCCGGGATAACGAGCAATTGGTCACTACAATTAAACTTCGGATGACTTTTGCCGCCCTCCACACGGTTCCAAACATCTTCCCGGGCTATAAGTCTGTTCGATCGACATTGCTGGAACGTATAAACAGTGTTTAAGAATAGGAAGTTCTCCATATGGCTGCAGCCGGTGGCTTCCGGCCGCCCTAAACTATGTGCCCAAGCAGCGACTTCCGCGCTTCGCAGCTCACATTCCTTCCCACTCCCAACAACCCGTTTGGTGGTGTTGGTTTATGAATATTACAAAGCAATTGCCGCTTGCCGTTTTAGATTATTTACAACCCTGCATCAGCCCGCAGGCAGCGGGCACCATTTCGTATTCCGGGCTCGCTCTTTGTTCCGGGCCCGCTTCGATTCCTGCTCGCCCCGTAAGGATTCTTCCTGCTGCGAAGCGCCGGAAACGGCGCAAACACACTGCACTCTCGATCCTTCACCGGCCGTCCGATACGGCGTAAATATCAGAGCTATTGGATTTCGCAAATGTTTACGATAACGACTATTGCCTCGGCTACACTATATGCTACAGCTATGCCGTGCGAAGCGTCCTCCACGACGACCATCCTTAGGAGGTTTTTTTTTGTTGCTGTGGTAGTTGTTATAAATATGAATATGTTTGCAGGAATAAACATAAGCCACCAACGCTGGCATCCCTCGGGCACATTCCCACGGAAACGGCAATCGAACGGCGAGAAAATATTACACCACAATGGTCATTACCACCCACGGACACTCACACACAGATAGACGGTCATAAAAGTGGACGAGTCGTTCCGATGATTCGATGGTGTGAAAAATGGCTGCCCTTTGCGACACGGGTTTGATTTCCATTTTTGTTTCGTTCAAGGAGGCAGTGAAGCGATGTTCCCATTCGCGATTTGGATGTACCAAGAAGTGAACGGTTTGAGTACTTAACGGTTTAGCTCCTCCAACAGCTTCACCAATGTAGTTTGGAAATGACTTTTCACTTCTAACTGCTCCCAAATGGGTCGCCCCGAAAGATGCGGACCAAACGTTCGCTCCGAGACATTGGGTCATGATTAAAGAAGACAAAAATCTGCCCCGACATGCAAGTGGATTCAGCCGGAAAACGATAACAGTGTTCCCCGTCGTTGACTTCTTCGCCGAGAAGTCGCTGGCATGTCCCAGAATCTAGATCCGAAAACGCTTCGTGTGTGAGTTTGGTATGCAAATTCACTCCATTAGACCCAAAACTTTATCTCCGCTTTGGGGATGGCTGCACGCCCGGTGCACACAGCCACAGGCTGCAGCAGTGTGAAAAGTGCACAATCGAACACGATCGCACACTTGAAGAAGTTCTTCGGGTCGTCCCCAACCGGGCACGCCGGAAAAATCAAGCGAACGGACAAAGTTTCGCTCCCGTCAGTTGTACTCCGGGGAAATTATCTGACTTCGTAACTTATTGCTAAACGAACGCCCCATTCACCGGTGACCCGGTCGTCGAAGTTGCAATTACCATCCTGGACACACGTTCACCAACACCGGTACTAAGCACTCGCCGGGATAACGAGCAATTGGTCACTACAATTAAACTTCGGATGACTTTAGCCGCCCTCCACACGGTTCCAAACATCTTCCCGGGCTATACGTCTGTTCGATCGACCGACATTGCTGGAACGTATAAACAGTGTTTAAAAATAGGAAGTTCTCCATATGGCTGCAGCCGGTGGCTTCCGGCCGCCCTAAACTATGTGCCCAAGCAGCGACTTCCGCGCTTCGCAGCTCACATTCCTTCCCACTCCCAACAACCCGTTTGGTGGTGTTGGTTTATGAATATTACAAAGCAATTGCCGCTTGTCGGCATCGGCATCGAAAATCGAGCGCACACACGCTTCCCGTTCATCGGGCCAGGCACGATTTACGTTCTAAAACTTCAACTACTAAGCTGCTGCAAGCACACGAGACGAGGACGAGCTCGAAAGAACCAACCTCTGGAGCAACATTACACACGTACACGCTGGAATCGAAAATACCAACCGGTTGGCGGGCAAGGTGCAACACACTTTTAGAAGGTTTGAAATTATTTGAATATTTGATCAGTAAAATCAGTGTGCCTGTGCAATTGTCACTACAAACGAATGCAAAACTTCGAAGGACAACTCAAGCAACCAGCTGCAACCTGCTCCAATGTCTCATAAGACAACAAAAAACTATCGATTGGTGCGTTGCTCAAGTACGCTCTTACTGCAAGCAACACCTGAGCACTGGACCATCAAATAGACGTAAAAGGGTTTAAACTCCCACACTCTGCCATGCGTCGTATCCGCCACCAGGCGACCTCCCCAGTGGAAGATGTTCCGATCACGCCGAGTGTGCGTTCTTCAACATCCGAAGGCACGGTATCCGCCGCAAAACGGTTCAGAATTGCTGGAGCTTTTATGCGAGAGCGCTCGGATTAAAACTAGGGCTCGGATGCTTTTAAGGGAAAGCTTAACGGTTGTTTAAGTGCGCCCCGCCACCATCAAACAGCGGGTCGCGGGACGCGGCAGAACGGGTGTTACAATTTTGGCGCAAGTTTCGGCGTGGGTTCGCGGGTCTTCTATCTAAGCGGCACGCTTAGATACCAACGGGATTCCGAAAAACTAATTTTTACCGTCGGTTTACTTTCGATCGATTGACCGGGCGCTCGGGCGGTCGTTAAACGGGATTCCGGCGCTTCCTGGCTGCGAAATTGCAGGCCCGGTGCTCGGTTTTTACGCGTTCCGGGCACCATTTTCGGTTCTTTCATCAGCTGCTCTATCGATTCGACGCGATAAGGCGCTTCGTGGAAGGGAGCACTTTCCATCCCATTCTAGACGCTATCGCTCGACGGGAAATGAGTTGCGCGGAGCGCAAAAGTAGGGTTAGCTGAAATTGTTTTCCTTTTCGTTCGATAACAGACGGACTGGTTCAGGTGTTGGGTTTCGACCCGCTTGGGGATCATTAGAGACGTAAAAAATCGACGATTTGAAATAGAATTGCTTTTAATTTAATTAGTTCTTCGAACAACGCTGTTTGAAGCATTCAAACTGATGTATTTACGGACGATTCACTGACGATAAATAAATAAAAGTCTGATGTATTCACGCATCTTATTGGAAAATAGAATATGTTTTCTCTTACCTAATTACTAATAATTGGTACTTATATAGCACTTCCAGAAGCTCATCTACACAAAGCGCAATTTCGTTTTGATTCATCTGTCAAAATCGAGTTATTTCGAGTTCTCTTGAAGAATTCAGCGATAAAAATGACCAAAACAAATCAGAAAATGTAGGAGATTCGATATCTTGTTATACCAATATGTGAAAACTATGAAGTTGCGCTTGGAATTTCGCCTCGTGTGGATCAGCCGTCAGATATCGACCAACACTACGCCACATTGCAAGCCTGCCGGAGTGTTTGTCGCTTGTAATTGTTACATCCATCAGACGACGAACAACTGTGATTCTCATATTACGCTAGTTTGTCAGTGGACCTCCTCCAGCGACGATACTTAGGCGCACCAGACCAACTTGGCTCCTTGACCAACCGTCCCGGCACGACCCATCGGTCTAGCGGTACAGATAACCACACAGAAATTAATTGGCATAATTTACACTTAAATAAACACTACCATCATCCTCTCCCGGCGATCCCGGGCCGCACTGCAGCGACTTCCGCCAGCAGAAACCAGTTGCACGGGCGACGCACGACCGACGACGACCCAGCACTCGTCTCGATTTGCAGAGCAAAACCAGAATGCAGCAATTAATCACCCCATCGAAGCTTCCCCATCAGCACGCCGGCATCGGCATCGAAAATCGAGCGCACACACGCTTCCCGTTCATCGGGCCAGGCACGATTTACGTTCTAAAACTTCAACTACTAAGCTGCTGCAAGCACACGAGACGAGGACGAGCTCGAAAGACACCCTGATTTTCCATGATTAATACCCAAATGACAATTTGACGGCTTCTCACTATGGCGAGTACGATGACAGCTTGACGTTTCCATACTGAGACGTTGCTATGGGATGCGCTCTCCATAGTGAGTGAGGAAGCGATTTCTCAGCACCATGGCGAGATGTTGATATTTACATAGTGAGTAAGCAAATGGGCGTTGGATGTTCTCATGAGACGATCTTTCGTCCCACACGCATAAAGTGAGAAGCGGTTGATATCGTGGTGAGGTCGGATTTTGGGTCGGTTTCCGAGCTCACTCGGAGTGAGTTGGACGGTATTTTGTGTGGCGAGTTTTTTTGTGTGTTGTGTGTTGCCTAAATTTTTATGTGTTAACACTGTGCAAGGATTGTTAAAACTACTTTCACATATTTTGTGGAGAATATTAACAGCCCTTTTACAGTTTTTATATTAATTTGGTGGAAATTCGATCCCTAATCGCATACTTTCTCACATCGCTAATTATCTAGTGCAGTGCACCGAAAATAGG
>KZ071385.1:328921-339364 GCA_002091845.1 Anopheles cracens | reverse complement strand
ATTTCACCGCAGGGCTTTGAAGTCCGCGCAATAGTGTGCCCGTGACGGCGAAGGGAAAATAACAAATCGTTCTGTCTGGAGTTCACAGAAGATACAGAGTACTAGCACCGGAGACGGTACGGTGCAACAGGTACCATCGAAACCCGCATGGACCACCGACGTGATCGATAATTTATCGAAGCTCACGTGAGGAAATGCGGAGTCAAGTACACCCCGGCACGGGTTAAGGAAGCGAGGAGTTTTAGCACTCATCCGTGTCCATCCCTGTCGTGTTCCGCCTCATGGGCAGCAACCCTCTGGCTACCGACGCACGCGGGACTAGATTTAATTAAGTGGAAAAATGACAAGACCGCAGTCGAAGCCCGGTGATGGATGGTTTCTCGGGCGGGTTTTTAATAGTCTGCCAATCAGGTATCTGTCTTCCAAGATGTTTCCCGGGCCCATTGCCAGACGCTACCAGGAATGCTCCCTGCTGCTCCGACAACGCTAGCACACGTTCGGCCCAGATCAGTGCAATCTGTTCCAAAATCACACGACACCATGTTTCTTGCTTTCCGGAGCAAACACAGCTCACAGCTCGCCAAGCCGGGCTACTGCTCTCTGGTATCGCAAGTTACGAAAGCACTGAGCAGACACACAATCCAATCACGACACCCCGTCTGACAGCTATTGATACTACTTCTTCTGCCACTGCTTCTGCTACAGGCAACACTTTTCCACAAACCAATAGAGCGCGCACTGCCTTTGATTTATCGCTCCCGGCTGATCGGGATCTGTCGTGTTCAGCGTGCTGAAAATTATAATTTCCACTGCGCCACCGTTAAACTGTTGTGAATACTGCCGGCTACCATTTATCTCGCCAATCGCGCGGAACACCCGGTCTACCGGCTTCTGGTTGGTCGAGAAATTAAGATTGAGTAACTCGAGGGATCGAAAGTGTTCCTCTGTTGTGGCGGCACAGTTGGCAAATTGTGTTTATTGCTCGGGCTTTAAGCGTCCACGGTGCTGTAACTTCAAACCTGGAGCAGTGTTGCACTTGTTGTCCGGCACACACACTGCAAAACCGCATCGCGTGACAGAAGCGCGACCCGGGCGCGTGTGTTGAAATGTGTTGTGCCTCTAGCGCGCTCGCGAACGAGATGAACAGTTAGCAACAAATAGGCAACAGCCGGGTGCGAATTAGCGAAAACGCGGTGCGCTAGGTCAAACACGGCCGGCGACGGTGACGATAATCTAACCGTTTTAGCCGATTCGCGTACACCTGCTCCGGGCGCAAACGCCAGGAAGTCCGGGACATATGTCGGTAGCGAGCCTTTAAACCAATTACTGTCGGGGAAGCGCGTCTTTCGCGTGCGGTGTCCGACGTCCGCAGGTCAGGCTCGAAGCTCGAAGTCCGAAGACCCCGACGATGTGTGCCAACTGCACCGAATGACACCGGGCGATGTCCACAAATCGCCCACAGGTTGTATTCTTGCTCCAATTTCCAAGCACAGCAAACGTTGCCGCAGGGCTTTGAAGTCCGCGCAATAGTCTGCCCGTGTCGGCGAAGGGAAAATAACAAATCGTTCTGTCTGGAGTTCACAGAAGATACAGAGTACTAGCACCGGAGACGGTACGGTGCAACAGGTACCATCGAAACCCGCATGGACCACCGACGTGATCGATAATTTATCGAAGCTCACGTGAGGAAATGCGGAGTCAAGTACACCCCGGCACGGGTTAAGGAAGCGAGGAGTTTTAGCACTCATCCGTGTCCATCCCTGTCGTGTTCCGCCTCATGGGCAGCAACCCTCTGGCTACCGACGCACTCGGGACTAGATTTAATTAAGTAGAAAAATGACAAGACCGCAGTCGAAGCCCGGTGATGGATGGTTTCTCGGGCGGGTTTTTAATAGTCTGCCAATCAGGTATCTGTCTTCCAAGATGTTTCCCGGGCCCATTGCCAGACGCTACCAGGAATGCTCCCGGCTGCTCCGACAACGCTAGCACACGTTCGGCCCAGATCAGTGCAATCTGTTCGGTGATGAAATTATCCATTCAATGGTGACATTTGCTTTAAATTCAATTTGTAAAGTTCATCCACGGGGGTTTTCGATATTCGATATTTCGAGAGTTTCTTGGAAGGATGAGCATTTTTTTTTTGGCCGCCCGTTTACGAGTTAAAGAGGCAAATATTGTCAAGTGCGCATTTGGGTTCCGATGTCTAGCAGAAGCGGGTTCTGAAGTGAAACGGAAGCAAAAACGAAAATTTAATAAATAAAGTTACCAATCTATACAAATCTAAACACCTCCAGCAGATCAGCAAAAACCATCTGAAGTTATGAATTTTGAAACAAATTTAAATTGAAGAATATCGTGAACTAGCGAGAACATGACGAGTTTAGCTAAAAAAAAGCGCAAGATGTTCACAAGAAACTACGGCTGTGTGAGTTCCAAGTTCTAAAGTATTCAAGTTGTAAGGAAACTTCATCTGGGATGTAAGTTAGATCGTTTTTTGACACCTCCTAACGCAGGATCGTAGAGTATGGAAACGAAGTGATGAGATTTGAACAAGATTACCAATGTTTATAGGCAATACCGACTCTCAATAGAAAACTCTTCAATGTCTCTTCACTCTTCAACTCTTCAACTTCAATGTCGTCAGTACTTCAATGTCTTCATTGGGGATTTTCGAATATCGGATTTTGGAATATGTTCATGTAAAAGTTTGTGTTAAAGTTTTGCAATGGCTTTCAGTTATCAAAATTCAAGTAGAAGACAAGTTTTTTAACCAAACAAGTCACAATGTACTAAGAGCAATGCTCACAAAAATGCAGCATCTGTGCAAATAAACTCCCAACTTTCTCCACATAATCCTCCATCTTGAAAGAACAGAAACGTAGCGCAACTTTCAACCCGTTTGGTGCAAATTAATCCAGACGATAAAATTACCCATAAATACTAATATTACTCAATCTCACCATAAGCTCACTCAAAGCATTATGATAAATCTCACCCACACCTGCCCTCTGCCCGTTGGACGCTGGATATCCGCAGAACCTCTCCGCCAATAACGACCCACGGTGTCTATTCTCACGGCGCGACCCCTACCGCTGGAACTACCGCCGCGCAAGGATAACTAACACGTTACAGAGTTAATAGCGGTTTTATTGATTCAGACAGGGTGCAACCCATGCCGTGCCATCTCGTTCCACCCACCGTGTCGGGCCGGGACTCTAGAGAAAACCCTGGAAAGGTACACCAACGTCCGAGTTCAGTTCAAACATGACCGCAGCGAAGTTGAGCGATGCAAATATGCACACGCTCGCACGAGGAACCGGCGTGCCGGTGTGCTGGGTTGATGGAGGGTACGAGACGCTCGTAAAAAGTGCAGCTTTATCGCGCGCAGACGTACACGCGACGATGCAGCAAACGCCTGAAGGAGGGAGAGGTTCAATTAAACGGCCAGCAGTGCTTTTCGTGACGAGTTTCAATAAAGCTCGGTGCTGCGTTTTATCGCATACTTTGTGTAGGTTCAATTAAACGGCCAGCAGTGCTTTTCGTGACGAGTTTCAATAAAGCTCGGTGCTGCGTTTTATCGCATACTTTGTGCTAGTGGGTGTGTGTGTGCGGAGGGCTCACTCGCTCCCTTCATTAATGGGTTGAAACGGGCCGATCAACACCTTGTGGATCATCCTTCCCGGGACAGGCGAAACCTGACAGCTTGGGCACAGCGAACTTGACCCTTGCCGTGTCCCTCGAACAACTCTTCCTCAGCGTTCGAGGAGCTCCTCAAGGACAGGTGCGCTGGAGTCGCTTTTTGCATATGAACTACGTCACCCCCACTTACCTTCAACTTTGCCGAGCGCCAGCACGAATATGGTCTGCACGGCCGGAATGGCCCACGCCACCAGATGGAACAGGTGCGAACGGCTCTCGATGGCTTCGTGGCCCCACTTGAGACCGGCGGCCAGGAACCAGGCCAGCGCGAGGCAGGCCCACCAGGCGAACGCCGCCATGCAGCAGAAGTACAGCGCCATGAACAGCACCGTGCACGACGTTGATTGACGGTGGCCCTGTGTGAGAGAAGAAAGCAAAGCGGATAGGTAGAACGGTGTTAGTGAGGTTTTCTTGCTTTTTTTGTTATTGCGACCGATCGCGATCGAATGTTTGAATGTGAAGTTACAAAGCCCTCCCAGCAGCCTTTCCGGGCCCCGTTAGATCCAAGAGCGGTAGCCGTGCGCTGACCGACCGGTAGCCACACGGACCAAGTGCACTTGTTCCCTTGGGTCGCTGCTGTTGATCTGGCTGATTATTATCTAGCGAGTTTCGTTCGGACGTGCGCGAGTACGCGGTAACTCGATTTAAACGCGAGCTAATAATACAGCGCAGTGGATTGGCAAAACAGTATCTGATGTTGGAGCGGGTGGGCTTGGGCATAAATTTTATCTAAAATGTATTGCATAAGCCTGCGGGCGTTCCGCGATCCGCTGGGAAGAAGGAAGAGAGAAAAAGTGTGCATTCCAGGCGAATCGGGCTCGTGGAATCTCACTAGTAAGTAGAAAAAGCTGGTTGTTTTCTGTGTCAGAAAGAGCATTGAGGTAAAAAACATTTCATCTACCATGCGGCTATAAGGAAAGAACTGAAGATTATTGAAGAAAACAAACATAAGAGTCGCATACCGTTGCCGTGTTGAGGTAATGGTATGCTTGTGCAACACGAACTATAATTAAACCATAGGTATTTGCAAAACATTGCGTCCCAAGACAAAAACTGTACATGGGCTAACATATTGCAGCAACAAAAAGAACTGATAAAAACTTGGGGAAATAGGATGTATATGCTATTACTAGGTACAACAAAGTTATCTTCTATTGATTTTTGATTAGCTTTTCAAAAACATCTAATGTCCAGCCAATAAATTTGATGGTAATGGACATTAGGTTTCTGAGTTTAGATTGTCTTCTAAATTGGCTTGTCTTTTTGTAGCTTCAAATAAGCTTCAAATGTGCACTTCACAGGAACGAGCTGATGGTTCAGTCAGATCTGGATTGTTTCGCCCGACATGAAGGACTAGCTTCCAAGGTCCTTGTATAGCTATGATCCAGATGTAGTATTTACCAGATCATGATCCAGAGACCATAAGGCAAAGAAGTAATTTGATAATATTTTTAGGTGATCGATTATGTTATTCAAGTCTAAGTTATAAGTTTTCAAACCACGTATCCATGACTCATTCCAATAAAATATATGAACACAAAAACATCCAAAATCTGCCTCATTTGTATTCAAAGACACATCCATCGCGCCAACCGATAAATGCTCTCACGATCGCGGCGCATCGACGAACCGCAGAGCGAACGATTAATTAGAATTCACGAAGCTATTCCTCACGCTTCCGGCCAGGGCTCAAAATATAAAAAAGCACATACACACCCATACAGAAACAGATCCATTGTGGGGCAGAAAAGTTCGAACCGAATCGAAGAAAACTCGCGCACTGGATCCACCACCGTGGCGGATCATGCAGTGGAGACAACGTCGGTTCCTTCTTAATCGAAGCACACCGAGGGAGCGCGCTTGTTGCTGGTTCGTGACATGAATTCGTTAATCTCTTAGCGGGCATACACATACACATATGCGCACACCCACAAACGGCACACGGTGTAAATGGCGCTTGAAGAGGGTGTGAAAAAAAATATTATCGAACCGTCGAGATGTGGGCGAGCCGTGTTTAGGAGCGATTTTTCGCCCGATCGTTTAGCATAGTCGCTGGCTGGCGTAAGCACACGTAACGAGAAAAAAATCACTTTGTCAAACACGCCCGAAGGCACAGTAGCACAGGGAATATTGAATTACACCATAATTGAACATGAACGCGGTGTCTATGAACGAGGTGTAATTAACGACAGCCGTTTGATATTTGTAATCCTACTGCCGGTTCTAGCTAAATCGCATCACCGACATTGATAACTTCAAACGAGCCTATAAAAAGTCGTTGGATATATGATATGCGCCTGAAACGGATTTATATGTCAAGCATTTCATTTGCAAGGAATGTGTTTGATGAATGCACCGGAGTACAAAAATAACCGGCAATGATGTTAAAAGAAGGGAATTCGAGGTTTATTCCCTTAGGGGTAGGCGGAATAGACACCAACGTCAAAAATATTAAGATGTCCATACACGACAGCCAACTGATAATGATCGGCAATCGTAATACAGTGCAAATTGACAAGTTTTTTTTTACAATTCATAGTTTCTTCATATTCTGAATCGCTTCCTATCGTCTTTTGTTTCCAGATCGCCTTTTGATATTGATATGTTTTGATGTACTATTTAGTCAATATCAAATTAACGATTCTTCAATTCAATTCTTCAACTCATGATTCACAAAAATGCAAAAAATAGGTTTCTGAAACAAAACCAAGCACTTGTGATGGTTGCTAGTGCCTTGACAAGATATACATCACAATCTGGTGAATTTTAATCTAGTCGTTTTAGCGATTGATAATATTTATGTTGCGAATCGTTATCATTATTGTCAACAAACCGACCGCTGTCATGATCGCGGCGATTATCATGACAGCAGTTTCGATGAAGCACACTCTCCACAAACCGGATGATATAGAACGAACGCGAAGGAATATTGCGATGGCGCTTATGACGCGTATGACGAGGCAAAGGACGCGCCTTCGCTCTTTTTTTATATAATACCTACAGACAGCTAGAATTCAAATTTTTAATTTACAAAAACTTCATTTCACTGAATTTGATAAGTTGAACATTAAAAAAAAACAATCAAAACAATCAGCTCAAAGTTAATCAGCTACAAATTTAAAGAAAAAAGCATGCTATTAAATCAGCGATCATAACCGTGCACAATGCGCCAACACTATGGCAGTACGCACTTCAAAAACATGTTTACAACTTCAAAGGAAGATTAAATAATGCATCGTTACAGCCGCGGTCTTGCCACCCGCCAGCCCGCCCGCCATCCAGAGAAACCCGTCTCGCGTAAAACAGTGTTGAAAAGCATAAGTATACATTTCACCGAACTGATTGCATCCATTCGTGCGCGGAGCGGTGTCAGCGTGTGGAGCAGCCGCCCTGTCCAACACGAGGAAGAAAGAAGAAAAAACGCATGCGTTTCCGTTCCGTGGTGCAACGGGCCCTCGACTTCGACGTCGACGACAGCGTCAACAAAGGAGCAGCAGCAATAACTACAATTAACTGCACAACTCTTTAGCGCTCGCCGAGAGGTTACCCGGGCCGGCGATGTTCTTCGTCTGTGCGGCTTTGCCCGGAGTAGGCCGGCGCGCGACCCGCCGACAGTTGATGAACTGAACGTTGGTTTCGTGTCTCTTCAGTGGAGCCGCCATTTGCTCAGGAATGTGTCACTAATGCCACCACCGTCTCCGCACGCTGTCGGGTGGGTCGTTGTCGGAACGACACCGAGGAGCAAGTGCATCCGCCCGGCGACGACAAATGATGCTGGGGAGCACTGCGGAGTTCATGAGCCTGACATCATTTCGGGTGGATAAACAACCCTTATTCATTGGAGCAGCAGCAACAGCCAGTCGAGGCCTCGCAAAGGTCGGGGCGCGTAGTGTCGCCCGGACTTTGTTCGGTGAATAAGCACAGATTACTCTCGTGCTGTCGCAGTACTTAAAACTGTGTCTAAAGAGAACTATCCTCCGGCTTCCTACCTACCCGACCGAACGGCTGGAATAGAGAACCGGGGGCCTGGTTTCATTTCAACTAAAAACGGTCTAAAACGACCCGACAACGCTTGACGCGAGTACTTCTGCTCAGGCTGATGGCCGGGTGGAGCATAGCTCCAAGAACGGGACCAAGTCTCGGAAGTCTTGGGAACAACAATAAACTGTCGTCTTGCGCCATCCACCAGCCAGCCGCCCGCGGGTTAAAAACTGATAAAAACGGCCCCCTTTTCATCACAGCGATTGTTCCCCGCGCGCGTTTGTGCGAGTATTTGAATCTCTTCACAACCTACTTGCTCCTCCCGGCCCGGTGCAGCGTGTTTAACCACCGTTCGGCGTTCTTTTCTGTTGTTTCGTAACAGCGCACAGCTTTGATGTTGAATTAATGTCGTGCAGTTTGCTCGTTTTTCACTCCAAACAACCAACACAAAAAAACGTCTTCCTCCAAAAAACCCATGGCCTCCATTCCCAGTTCCACCCCGTTCACGCTATCAATCTCGCGGGCGCGCGTGACGCGAACCGAGTTTCGGCTGGAAATGTATCTTCGCGCTTGCCGCCGCCCCGCACCGACGGCACAATCCTTTATTGCATAAATATTTATACAATAAATATATATGGATCAACCGAGAGTTCTCGGTGCTTCCCCCGTACGACGTCACATCGCCTCCCCAATTCGGTGTTTGATGTTGGGTTGTGTTTTCGCTCCCCTCCTCGGTGCTTAACCGCAAACGGGAAAAGAACCTCTCGCCGAGTACGAACGCGAGCGCGCTGCCGAGGTTCTTCAATTAAAATTGTTTCTGTACACAACGGGTTTAACCGAGGGGTCCGGGGTTGGGCCCGGATGACTGCCGGCGGGGCAAGGAATAATTTTAAAAACGATATCACAAGGCCCAGACTCGAACTGAGGCTGTTGTGAGCATGATTCGCAGGTGGAGACAGCATTGTTGTGTTGTAACAAAAGCACTTTTGGATTGTTACCTCGCTGAAGAGATATTTGAGTCAGAATGCAGTACAGCACACAATGAAGTTTGTCATGCAAAATAAAGAAGTAGAATAATGATCGATTCATAACGAACATTGCAACTCAACTGACAGCTAGCGCATGAATAGTTCCATTGCTGAGGACAGCAAAGATCACTGTAAGTTTTGTTTGGAATAAAGTTATAATACAAATCTGAAGCATCTGGAACCAGCAGGACTTAAGAATGCTTGATTCTTAATGCGAAATTATATATAACATGACACAATGAACACGCAACAGATAGCCAGAACACCACATAGTGCTATTTCATTAATGATAAAATCTTAGCCAACTTATAGCGCCAAAGCAAATAAACAAATGGACATATAGGAGATCGTATGATCAAGAAAGCAAGCGCATGGTCTTACACACTTGTCTGTACTCAAAACTTGTCTATCCAGCTGAAGAAAAGACCGTCATTGCAAGATCTGCTTGGAATAGTTTTCCAATAACTCCAACTTTAACTCTTACGTTTTCCAACAAGCCAAACTACTTGACAGATCCAAATTTCAATATTTTTGTTTTATACTAGGCTAGAAAAAAAAACAATTTATAGAATGAAATTATGAAGATAAATAAAGACTACATTCGAAATCAAATATTCCAAAATATTGGTCGTTGTGTGTACCGCAAAAAGTAATGTCTGAACTTCTGGTTGAAAATTTGCCCACAAAAATTTAACTCTCTCACAAAAGACCGTGCTCCTACACGTTACAAAAGCTCCCCCTGTATGAAGCAATATAAAAGCCTTCCCAAAATAGCTAGAAGCTCAATTTTCACCCCTCTCCAAGTCGCGTTCTGTGTGTGCCCATATATGCGTCGCTTTCATCGATTGTGGATCGCGAGCCGCCCTCCGCGATACCCGGCCGTCACGCGTTCTGGAGCCGCTCACGCCGCTGCTAAGCCGTCAACGTCAGAGCGTCGCGCTTTAGCGGGCTTTATCCGACGGACGGCCAACGCACAGAACCGGCGGTCCGATGGAAGGTAAAGCGCGTTACGGATAACCGCTCAGCTCTCCGCCTCCCGCCCTAGCGTTGGGTGGTGGTACAAGTGAGAGCACCAGCACCAACGTGCCCGGGGGAAGAGTGGATGATAAAACAAACCGGTGGGGCATGAACGGAGTACCGACACTGAAAGGAAACTGTGGGGTCCGTGATGGTGTGTGTGTTTGAAAGCAGCATCACGCATGCAGCAAGTGTGTGTGTGAATGGTGCAGAGAGGAAACATGTTTCATCCAAGATGGAAATAATAACAAAGAACTGGTTTAACCACATGTCGATGTACACGGAGGCTGCGGGCGAGCGTGATGGTGGCACAGCCAGACGGAACCAGTGGAACAGCGCCGTACGCACATTGAGGGCGATTGTTTGAGAATCGATAGATATTGGTGTGGTGTGCATGTGTGTGCGTGTGCGAAGACCAACCCTCTCGCAGCGGGGAGAAAGAACGCGGTTTGGCGGTGGTTGAACTTTCCCGCCGGCGAGCTCTCGCCGCATCATGCTGCAGCAGCAACGGAAGAAACCACAGGACGTAGATCAGCATCACCGGCAAGCTGTGGCAAGGCAGCCATGACCGGCTTTATGCTTCAGATGTGCGACTCCATACGCGTTTGACGTATGCCGCGGGGAACACCACCACATCCCGGCTAGAAACAGCATGAATGCACCGAAGCATGAAAGAAGACGGCTCCTCCGCACGGCAAGTACGCAGGGAGAAAGGACA
>KZ071385.1:307124-321868 GCA_002091845.1 Anopheles cracens | reverse complement strand
TCGCAAAAGCGGGTCACCAAGAAGCAAAACGAAACCGGTTCTAAATCCCGCCCAGGCGTCTATCATGCAGTGCGCGGAAAAGGACGTATTTATTACACACATTACACACAAACGTTTCGCGGACCAAACAAACTTCGATGATGTCGAAACACGAGAAAGTAACAAACCAGCTGGAAACGATCGTAACGGGGATTTTCTCGTTTTTTTTCTTCTCTCGTGAGGATCTCCCAAAGTAAGGTGGTCCCATTTCGATTCTCGACATCATCGCGTCGTTTCAACCGGATCATCCCCTTTCGTGCGATCGACATTAAAACGCGCGTGATCCAGACGTCATCGTCGTATCGGGGTCAGGGTTTTACCGCCAGCGTCTCTTTGCAGCGTCATGCCATTTCCATAGACCGATCGGATCTTCATAAAGCGCGATCTTCTTCATTCCGCGTCTTCCACATCGAAGTACTAATGCCTCCGACATCGGTGCAAATGTTAAAGGTAGGCTTAACCTCACTCTCTCTCTATCTTCCTCCGCCAGATTCATCTATCGGTCATAAAACGGTTGTCATCACGTTGCAAATGACTTCGCAAAGCTGATGCTGCCTCAGGTTGGAGCCAACGCGTCTCACTGACCCAGATCCTCTCCACCAGCCTCGAGGCATGTTTTCGGGGCGTATTTCAATTTCTGCACAGCGTATTTCGATCGCCCGTCGGCAGGAGATGAACTCGCTATCGCCCTGAGGGATATAGAGGCGCACACCTCCTTCGTTGAAACCCATTTCCACGACCCGTTCCCGGCGATCGATCAGCTTCTTGTCGACTGATCGGCTCATTTATTTATTGGTGGAACGTGATTACAAAAAAAAAAACCGGAGCTAATTAGCTCAGACCTGAGTCTCGAGTCTCGAGTCATCGCGATTGGCATTTCGTGAATGAAGTGAAAGCTCCTCCACAACCCACTCGTGTCTAACGGCTGAAGGGTACTATAAAGCCATAAAAGCACAAGGCCCAATCAACCAATAGCTTGATCGATCGGTGAGATGTTGGGCTTGTTCGGTTTAATATCTTTATGGCTAGGTTCGAGTGCTCTGCTCTCTACGCAGCCTGGAACGAGTGTTGGTACTGACGCAAGCGTTACCCCTTTTAATTACCCTACAAATAGTGCAATTAGAAGAATTACCAGTGTACTTTCTCTGCTTTGGAGCAGCGCCACTCCATGCCAAAGTCTAGTCTCAGTCTGGACACTACTTGGGCAACTTTGAACGTACTCTTGGGAACACATTGTATCGGAAAAACAAAAAAGCCACTCAAACCGCCCGCATTGTACGAATCTTCCGCTTCAATGTTCACACTCAAGAGGAAAGACGATGATGGTGCCGAATGTTCGTACCCATTCTTCGCACGAAGGGCACCGACGCAGGCACCGTTCACGCGCGGATTGATATCCGCCGTTTGCACTCGTGCCCAAGTTCGCCTAGCCCGTTCCAATCGACTGCACAACGAGACTGGATAATTTGTAATTGTTTTCCAATCCGCTAATAGCTTTTCCGTGAATCGTTTACCGATTATGCAAGCCACTCCACACCGAGCTCCAGCAAATATGCTCCGTTCGGCCTTTTGGCCCAGAAAAAAATACAACGAAACGGGAGCGAACGAGCGAGTGAGGCTCGGAAGGGAAAAATGCTAATGGCACGGGTTCGCAATTGCCACCACCAACGCGCGCCGAACGGAATTGGATTGATGGATTTTCGACAACGGAAAATCGGTCCGACCGAAGCGCATGAAGCTGCACTCGAGCGGGTTCCTCAACAGCGTGTGTGCGCGCGCGCTCTCGAGCCTCCACAGGCGGTCAAACTTTTATTGAGTTCGCAGTGAGAGAGCGTATGCAATTGCAATTCCCAGTCACGGTACAGAGGGGGTGGTTTAGGGTCGTTCGGGCCGCATGGTAATAAGTTGAGCGCTGCACTTGGTGCAACAAACGATTCGGTGTGCTGGCTGTGGATCCAACGGATGCATGGGAAAATCTTCATCGACTAAATGAAGCATCAGTGATCGTAAAATTGCCCTTAAAATTGAAATTCGTTTATGCAATTTCGTGCAAGCTCCACTGGCGAGAGAAGCGATAACGATAGTAGCGATAGATAATGTTTCCAATCTATGTGCGACTGACTCATTATATCTGAATAAAAAGCCTGTCTTATATAACCTGCATGATCCTGCACTTTGAAGTCATTTGAAGACATGAGAAGTTCTACACTCTATCTAGACCTCAGACTTGTACTAAAAGTTGAATAATAAGGCAAATATGGCTGTCCAAGTAAACTCGTAGATTTGAAGTTCTGCAGCCTTCGGTAAATGTGTGTGTATAAGTGTCTAATTGTCGATATAAGATGAAAAATATACTCACTAATATTTATACTAACTAGCAATAAAATACACTACAATACACTTTTTGTTGTATTGTTAGAAATTGTACACAGATTGTTAGAAATTGTACACACACCTCATCAAACATTTGTGTCCAACAAAATTTGTAATGCGTTCACTGAAAACAGACAATACTATTGGTTTCGTAACTTTGCTGGTTGCTTTCGTCCAAGTCCAAGTCCTAGCTTAAAGATTGATTTTGGCAAGCTCAGCTATCAAACTCTTTAATATGAAACCAACAACCTCTGTCAAACACAAACTTTCCAACTGAACAACTTGGTTTGTCAGCATAAAAACGGAAAGAGTAAAATAGAAAAATAGCCACATTTTCTGCAAGAAGTTCAGCCATTCATGAAACATTTGCTTCATTGCCCATCAAACAAGCAACAGAAAACTAATAACAAAAGGCATATTTTGCTCAGCAAAGACCGACTCCCCTTTGTCCACCGCTTTGTCTGGAACGCTGTCCATGTAACAAAACTTTTAATCGGCACCAGGAACTTACTGCTGACCTGCTGTTTACGCTCGCCGCCATTCGAGCCTGATTCAATATTTACCGTTCAAATTTAATTACTCTTTCACCGAGCACGACGCGCGCTTTATCTTTCTGGCCGCGTCTATTCAACCGTACGGAAGGAAAGCTTCAAGTTCTTCCCGTCGTCTGTGGAGTGGAACTAGCCGTGTTGTAGAATCTTTTGATAAAAGTTCACCTCGCAAATCCACCAACCTACTATTCCCAGGTTTCGGAAGGGAGTATCAAAGCATCGTTTTGATTGTGGTGGAGGCTCCGGGTTTGCCGTGCGACACAACGAGACGTTCCAGTGTACCAGCGATCCAGAGCAAGAATGCAAGAAGCCTTAGGTTAGATCTGCCATCACTCCCGAAATATCGCTTGAAGCAAATCAAAGAGAATCAGAACATCGGCCCCTCTGCCCGGTCGGGCGGTCTCGTGAGATAAGATTTTGGACGCGCAATATTTTTGGCAAACTCGTCACAAAAACTTCCCCCATTGATACCAAATGAACTGTGGGGTGCGTTCTGCTTTGTGCGAAAAGTTGCTCCCGCCACTGCCGACCGTCATCTCCGGGTTTTGGCGGCACCTCTGCTAACCGGAAATGCTTCCAAACGGGCGCTTTTTCACCCGTAAACAATGCCGATATGTCTTGCCGACGACGACGACGACGGGGTATAAATATTTTCAAATTAAAAGTCCCTCTTCGGCCAGAAGGTCTTCTTTTATTTTCCCACAATCCGGCCGCGAATCTCGCTCGTTGTGTGCAAATGAATAGCGAAAGAATATGCTGCCAAGTTCGGTCGGAAAAGCACCCACAGCTTCGCTCACGGGCGGCAAGGCAAGCGCTATAAATTTCTTACCATCGTTTGCCAGAAATTTTGGCTTCCGATTCTGTTGTAACGCGAGAAAGCGCGGGAGTGCGGGAATCGTATTTCCTGACATTTCCAGCGAACGACATAAACCTCAGACGCCAAAACCCGAAAGCTGCTCTATAGAATGGCTGGTCCGGGCGACTTTCTGACACTTGCAGAAGAAATCTGCGATTCCGTTGAAACAATGGTCATAATAGGCATTGAAAGAAACTCTCTTTTCTTTGTCGAACTATGTCTGAAGTTCACAACAAGAAATAAAGCGCTTTTTTACTAGAAGGACAATAAGTATTGGAGACTGTACAACAATTCAAACATTTTTTACGTGTTGAAAATGAAGATATAGCAAAAAGAAAGTATATTTCGCACCTACTTGTCATCTAACCTTGAAAACTTGCGTGTTAATTTGATGTTTTCATTGTGTACGTTCCTGGAACGTACCAGTTTATCCAAACTATGCCCTTTTTATAATTAAGCGTCCTCTTCAAGCTCAGCAATCTGGTTCCATAGTCAAATAAACACATCGAACTAATCACATTAAACGTGTCGTTTATTTGATCGCGATAAGCTAAGCGTGCGAAGAAATTTCACACAACAACACAACAAAAAACGCGCAACCCGTGCTTACAAACTTACATTTGCTCGCACGGAATTCCACCGTCAGCGGTACAACACCATGGCGCCACTAATAAATGTAAACCACAACGGTGGTTTCGATCGAGATTTTCGGTGCGTCCAACAAGTCCGTGCGGCAGGCCAGAAAACACGTAACGGTAATTAAAGGAAATTAGCTCCACGTAAGCGAAAGTGGGCATAAATTCTACTCCCAACAGCTGGGGGTGCTTTTTTCTTCTTCCAACGCGTGTTATTGGCTCGCTTGGAATGGACGCCGGAGAAGCGGATAGCGGTAGAACCACCGCGTTCTGCTGCCTCACAAGAAAGCCAATTAATATTCACTCAATATCGCCACCATCGGCAGCACAATCGCTGTGCAAGCAGTAGTGCGCATCAAGAATCAGGTTCCCACCTCAACAAAACGCTCAAGATGGTGCGCCATCAGGTAGCGAAAGGAAAAAAAAATGGACAAAAATCAAACGTTTGGAGAACGTTGTGTTTTCTTCCTCAGGTTGCATACGTGCGTACCATCATCAAGCTTTTTGTTGTCGGAAACATAACTGGACCAGCTGCTCCTCCCAACGCGATCTATATTTTTAGATATTTTGTGCACTAAATGCAACTGTTTAAGTTTAAACTGTTTAAAGAATTTGAATGCAGTAAATACCTCGACGTAGATGACTACCTTGACTTCGGGGACCTAGATGCACTAAGCTTTTATAAATTATAGTAAATTTCTTTCAATCTTCAATCATTACAGGAAGATTTACTACGACTGATCACTACCCCGTAGCCTAAATATCATTTTAAAAAAACTATTTAAACGACTAACATTAGAGTTCGACTCTTCAGTCTTGATTCTACTTCTTCCTTGCCATTTTATGCTTAAGATTTTATTTATTGATTAATGAAGTGTTTTTGATGTGTGTAGTTCCACATTTCAACAGATATATTATCGGAGATTATAACGATTTAAAACATCACGATTACGACCGAAGATGTCGACAAAATTATGATAAATTCATTTTCCAAAAACTAACATCAAGTCCACAGCGAAACTCCTTCTCTAAGGCAAAACAATTCTGTAATCCTGCTCATCGTCGCCTTTGCTCGTCGCAGCAAAAGCTACGACGACCCAGCGGAGCCGAGGCAAAACGTCCAACAAAAAGGTCAAACACCTTGCACCAGGCGAGCCGCGCCAAGAAAGCGCTGATTGAAAAACGCTCCTTCAAACAACCTAAACGATGCGGTTTTACAAAACTACCCCTGACCTTTCTGCGCCCCCACCGGCACGGTCATAAATGCTCCGGGCGAAGCATTTATCATCCCCCGAAAACACATTCCCCCGTCATCGATTTTTGTGCACGGCTGCCCGTCCCGGCTGCCACAACGACCTCATAACTTCCCCGACAAATAGTTGCGTCCGGCAGCAAACCGCTCATTATCGGTCGTTTTGAACTGTCTTAGCACGGACGACCGAGGAATCATGATCACGCTGCGTTTCCATCATCCCGGGGCGTACTTTTGTTTTGTTTTGTCCCCTCGCCGTACCGCCGTCACGCCACTCGCGGCCTCTCGAACAATTGCACCGGGGGTAGCTCTCTTTTTTTTCAATCGACAACATCCCATCTAATGGCCCTTGTAAATGACCTGTATCTGTTTCCTGGTGGTGTGCCCTAGCGCGCCTGACTGACCACGTTTTCGCAACCGAGCACGTTCTGTTTTTGCTGTTCAAACCGGGAGAACATTGGCAATTATTGCTGCAGGGGTGGGCTGAAAAAAAAACGGGCAAGCTAAACTATTTTATGTACTCGAATATGTTTTTTTGTGTGCACCATGTATGTACTAATCGCTTTCGTTTTTCCTTGCTGTCATTTTAGGTAAGCCGATAATGGGACTCCGGAGATAGGGACTCGGAATCATGCGGATACGGACGGAAGTTGTGTTGCGTGCAATTGATTGCCGAATGGAGTGGTAACGAATTTAGAAAGCGATAGGGAGACAGAGGACAGTGCTTCGATCGACCAACGTTATTGGACAGTCGTCTCCCGAGGGAGATGTATAGTAGACTGTTAAATTGCGCCAGCTGTCGGTTCGATGTTTGACATTAATTTACGAGCTCACGGAGAGTTTGGCTCTTGAGATGAGGAGTCTGGCTTCGTGGTAGGTGTGGTGCTGGAGCGCTGGTTGACCACTTTCTACGCGAAAATATGGGCGCCTCGTTCAACAGCTCAATAGCTTGATGTGTCCAGATTGCTTTGGAAAATGTTGCTAAGGAAGTGAATGGTTTATGGGTCGCTTTTTTCGAGCAGAAGATAACAGATAATTATATTGGGTCGTATAGTATCCGGGTATTCAGGTATTGGTATCCAAGTTTTTGCTTGCATATGAGTTTTCTAATATCTGAACTGGGAGTAGTGATGTTGTTTGGAGAGAGAATTCTCTTTTGAATCCCTTACGATACAAAAACCTATTACATGATTATGAGCTGAAAATCTATTACTCGTCGTCATCAAACGCCCTATTTCAACGTTCAACTTTTCGAGTGGATCGGCGGCTTTTTGGGTGCGACTCTGGGTTTCACACTGTAGCAATGAGATACCAACATCTCTCCTCGTCCGTATCATCATAATCGAAGAGCTGAGTTGACAGATATGTGTTTAAATATATGAAGGCAATTTCCAGAAATGGCTGTCTAAGAACACCAATCTATGTTGCAGTACTAAAGAAGAGATGAAAGCAAAAGATTCTCATGTAGATGATTGCATATCCTTGTCAAAGCTTTCTAATAGTGTAATCTCTTAATAAGAACAGAAGATCTGGCGTGTCTTATTTGCTCAACACATGCACGCGCTTCCGGAACTCTTCAATCATGGTCGAGATAACGAACGAGCGTCCCATAACAACCCCGACCTGGAAAGGTCGTCTTCCGCCAAACGAAATGAAGTTATTAAATCGACATCGTCGAATTATCGTCGCTGAAATAACTCACCGCGCACACGCGGCGGCACACGGTGTGGAATTGTTTCACCCGCTCACGGGCAAAAGAACCGTCACATAGTTTATGAAGCACGCTGTCATGCTACAAATCACCGGCGTCTCAAAATTCCCTCCCGTGGGGCCTTCGGAGGAAGAAATTCATCACAAATATTCGTTTGATTCGTGCCGATCCATGTCCCCACGCCGGGCACCGGTGTCCCAGCGCGGTTCGCTTTTGATGATCGCCAGTCTTTTCGACGACATAGTTGTTGGGAGTTTCTGCGTCTGTAGCTGGCTGCTTCTGCTCTTCCGTTCCGGGTGACACCACAGCATCTCCCGAGCGATAGAGGCCGAGTGGCGGAAGTTACGCTTCACACGCTGATGGAACTTGATTTCGCGGAGATGAAGGTTGCTTAAAAGCTTAGAGCAAATCAAGCCATGCTGGTGGTGGTACGATGAGGCTTAGATGTTTGACGCGTTCGCAGCTCAGGTGAAGCGTGTGAATGACTTGTGTGCTGCTGAATGGTGACGTAATTGTCGTAATTGTCAAGCGTCTGCACGTGTTGAGCGTCCGGACGCACGCGTGGTCGACGAGAGTTCGTTCTATTTTCCCGTCGTTCTAACCGTGAAACGTGCTTATCCACTTCCTTGCAACGCATTCGTGCGCATTGGTGCGCACTCTTGAGACGCCTAATGTCTGTGCGGTGTTATAAATTTCTTTGCTTTGCAATTGTTTCGGCGTTAGTTTGCTTCCTGTATGTAATTGCACCCCCCCGGGTCGGGTCTCGTCCACGGTCGGGTGGTGCTTGAAATCAAATAAATGATCAAATTTCTGGTCCCGACATGCCGGGCAACCCTTTCGCGGCGAGAAAAAAAAACAAGAAACCGGAGCAAAAAGCCGTTCCGGCACACAGTACCTTGCCGGGGTGAAAAGAGAGAGAGAGAAAAAAACGAAATTGAAAGAAACCTCGCGGCAGGTTCGTTTGCCGTTGATGATGATGAGATGTTAACGACACCCAGCACTAATCGGTTAATGCGATAAGTACAGCGCCTGCTCCTGCCGGCTAACCGTCCTCTCCGACACGAGAATTAGTTTCGTCTTGCGCCTTCGGAGAGGCAGCGCTGGAAATTTGGGTCGAACTTTTCTATTTTCCCGTCCAACGTGGTCAGTCAGGCGCGCTAGGGCACACCACCAGGAAACAGATACAGGTCATTTACAAGGGCCATTAGATGGGATGTTTCTATATGCAAATAATCTCCTGCTGCTGCTGCTGCTCCCTCCCAAAGCGTGTGCCACTTCTTGGCCGAACGGCTGCGGCGGCGCACCGCTATGGGCTCTCGGGAGGGCTTTCAGCTCGTTGTTTTAATTTTTTTTTTTGCGCGGCCTCCTGCATCTCATTATCTGGCGGGGCCTATTTAAACGAGATTGAGTATCGATTTTTTGCCCTTTTCAGTTACAGCGGGCCGGGTCTGCTGCTCACGTGCGCCCGCCTTCCCCGTCCACCTTTGGAGGGCATTATTCCGGACCCGGTCATGAGCCTGTCACTCACTCACACGAAGTTTGTGTCCCATGGAGTAGGTGGTGCGGGTGACCGCGGGATGGGGCGGCTTATATCTTGGAAGATAAAGTCTCTTTTTCCACCTGGGAACCGGAAAATTTGGACGCGCCGACGGGGTGCGAAGCGCGTTCCAAAGGTGGGCGAAGTTAATTCTACGCTCCAAAGTTTCGTGGATCCAGTTAGGCGGACCGGTCTCTTGGAGGGCGTGGCAAATTGAAACGCATTTGCAGCAGACCCCGGTGTTGGGGAGGTGGCGTTTTCATTGCGGAGGGCAAATAGCGTTTTACCGCGGATTTGGGACCAGTTTCGTTTGATTTGTGCATCGTCACAGCCCGGAGCAGGATAAAAAAAACTGGAAAAATCCAATCATGCCACCCGACACTGTTTAGGATTGGTTTGAATTTTTATCCGCCTGAGTGGTTCCGTCGCCACCCGTTTGCAGGCGACACTGGTGAACGATACACTTGTGGTTTGAAAAATTATGGAATCTACCGTACTGCGGCACAGGAGCGTTTTAGAGATTGCCGGCTGCTGCCGGAATCTGTGCGGGGTCTTAACGCAACTGTTCCATATGCATCAACCGGCAGGTCCGTCTCATGTTTGCGCAAATTTCATTAACATAACGATATTGGCGCGCACGCTGTGCGCGCGGGGTGTTGAATGCCGTCACTTCGTAAGCTGACCTCGCCCCGCTCCGTCCCGGTAGACTGCGTGATCGATCAACATTCTTCACACGGCCGGCCGAACCGTAAGGCTCTGACAGGACGAAGTCATCCGCACTCCGGACGCGGGGATGTCCGCCGAGCGACGCCGCGCCAAAGCGTGCCAATCCAATGATGAGGGACACATTCAAAGTAAGGGACACCAGGACCTGGCGCTGACAACCGGCCAACCGGAGATTGAATTGAATTGAGATTGAAGTTTGCATAGAAGGAGGTCGGCGGGTCGACGAAATCGAGCGAGAGAGAGTGAGAAAAAATGTTTTAAGTGAACGGTTGACCCGAGGTCTCAAAGACGCAAACGGCGCGAGGAGCCAACAGAAAAGATCTTTCGGCTCCGCGCGTGCAAACAACGGGGAGGCGTACACTCATGTGTCTATCTATATGCAAATAATCTCCTGCTGCTGCTGCTGCTCCCTCCCAAAGCGTGTGCCACTTCTTGGCCGAACGGCTGCGGCGGCTTCGAGGTATTTACTGCATTCAAATTCTTTAAACAGTTTAAACTTAAACAGTTGCATTTAGTGCACAAAATATCTAAAAATATGCTTTCATCTGTTACTCTGTTTGATTGAAAACCTCTTTCGATCGTTTCAAAACAATGCCTGCTATGCCCTGAGCAGTCATTAGTTATTAAACATCAATTCTTATCTCCTTTTTACATCCTAACAGTGTGTTTGGTGAAACTCATAATGATTGTTCCTTCTCACAGTTGGCTTATCTTCAGACGATAATTTAACGGTTTACCTTCGTTTGTGGAGATCCGATAACTCATACACCAGTGCTCATATATGGTAGTCGCGTGTCAACTATAGTTCGAGCGTGCCTCATGTGCGGATGAGAAATGAGCCCTACGAGTTGGATGTATTTCGTCATTCCACGCGACTGCCCACAAACCTGCCGACGAAGAAGGTGTCAGTTTCATGCGCGCGGGCCCGGGGTCGAATCGAAAACGCACTTCAAATATGGATATCCCCTTATCGCACGGCACCAATCGCGCTCAGGTCGTCGGTCGGACGGTCTGCGCTCCAAATAGTGTGTCCACTTTGGGTGACACTGCGCCATACCGAGCAGTGGCGTGGTCAGTCCCATTCTTGGCGACCATGGTGGCATTTGAGGTTAGGGAGAAGAAAGTAGAAAAAAAATGTTCAAAACGACCGATAATGAGCGGTTTGCTGCCGGACGCAACTATTTGTCGGGGAAGTTATGAGGTCGTTGTGGCAGCCGAGACGGGCAGCCGTGTACAAAAATCGATGACGGGATGAATGTGTTTTCGGGGGGATGATAAATGCTTCTCCCGGAGCATTTATGACCGTGCCGGTGGGGGCGCAGAAAGGTCAGGGGTAGTTTTGTAAAACCGCATCGTTTAGGTTGTTTGAAGGAGCGTTTTTCAATCAGCGCTTTCTTGGCGCGGCTCGCCTGGTGCAAGGTGTTTGACCTTTTTGTTGGACGTTTTGCCTCGGCTCCGCTGGGTCGTCGTAGCTTTTGCTGCGACGACCAAAGGCGACGATGAGCAGGATTACAGAATTGTTTTGCTTACGAGAAGGAGTTTCGCTGTGGACTTGATGTTAGTTTTTGGAAAATGAATTTATCATAATTTTGTAGACATCTTCGGTCATAATCGTGATGTTTCAAATACATTTTTTCGTATTCTTTCACATTTATCGTTATAATCTCCGATAATATATCTGTTGAAATGTGGAACTACACACATAAAAAACACTTAATTAATCAATAAATAAAATCTTAAACATACAAGCAAGCATACAAGCAAGGAAGAAGTAGAATCAAGACCGAAGAGTCTAACTCTAATGTTAGTCGTTCAAATAGTTTTTAAAAATGATATTTAGGCTACGGGGTAGTGAACAGTCGTAGTAAATCTTCCTGTAACTATTGAAGATTGCAAGAAATTTACTATACTTTATAAAAGCTTAGTTCATCTAAGTCCCCGAAGTCAAGGTAGTCATCTACATCGAGGTATTTACTGCATTCAAATTCTTTAAACAGTTTAAACTTAAACAGTTGCATTTAGTGCACAAAATATCTAAAAATACACACCGCTATGGGCTCTCGGGAGGGCTTTCAGCTCGTTGTTTCACTTTTTTTTTTGCGCGGCCTCCTGCATCTCATTATCTGGCGGGGCCTATTTAAACGAGATTGAGTATCGATTTTTTGCCCTTTTCAGTTACAGCGGGCCGGGTCTGCTGCTCACGTGCGCCCGCCTTCCCCGTCCACCTTTGGAGGGCATTATTCCGGACCCGGTCATGAGCCTGTCACTCACTCACACGAAGTTTGTGTCCCATGGAGCAGGCGGTGCGGGTGACCGCTGGATGGGGCGGCTTATATCTTGGAAGATAAAGTCTCTTTTTCCACCTGGGAACCGGAAAATTTGGACGCGCCGACGGGGTGCGAAGCGCGTTCCAAAGGTGGGCGAAGTTAATTCTACGCTCCAAAGTTTCGTGGATCCAGTTAGGCGGACCGGTCTCTTGGAGGGCGTGGCAAATTGAAACGCATTTGCAGCAGACCTCGGTGTTGGGGTGGTGGCGTTTTCTTTGCGGAGGGCAAATAGCGTTTTACCGCGGATTTGGGACCAGTTTCGTTTGATTTGTGCATCGTCACAGCCCGGAGCAGGAAGATCGCGTTGGGAGGAGCAGCTGGTCCAGTTATGTTTCCGACAACAAAAAGCTTGATGATGGTACGCACGTATGCAACCTGAGGAAGAAAACACAACGTTCTCCAAACGTTTGATTTTTGTCCATTTTTTTTTCCTTTCGCTACCTGATGGCGCACCATCTTGAGCGTTTTGTTGAGGTGGGAACCTGATTCTTGATGCGCACTACTGCTTGCACAGCGATTGTGCTGCCGATGGTGGCGATATTGAGTGAATATTAATTGGCTTTCTTGTGAGGCAGCAGAACGCGGTGGTTCTATCGCTATCCGCTTCTCCGGCGTCCATTCCAAGCGAGCCAATAACACGCGTTGAAAGAAGAAAAAAGCACCCCCAGCTGTTGGGAGTAGAATTTATGCCCACTTTCGCTTACGTGGAGCTAATTTCCTTTAATTAACGCACCCCACAGTTCATTTGGTATCAATGGGGGAAGTTTTTGTGACGAGTTTGCCAAAAATATTGCGCGCCCAAAATCTTATCTCACAAGACCGCGCGACCGGGCAGAGGGGGCGATGTTCTGATTCTCTTTGATTTGCTTCAAGCGATATTTCGGGAGTGATGGCCGATCTAACCTAAGGCTTCTTGCATTCTTGCTCTGGATCGCTGGTACACTGGAACGTCTCGTTGTGTCGCACGGCAAACCCGGAGCCTCCACCACAATCAAAACGATGCTTTGATACTCCCTTCCGAAACCTGGGAATAGTAGGTTGGTGGATTTGCGAGGTGAACTTTTATCAAAAGATTCTACAACACGGCTAGTTCCACTCCACAGACGACGGGAAGAACTTGAAGCTTTCCTTCCGTACGGTTGAATAGACGCGGCCAGAAAGATAAAGCGCGCGTCGTGCTCGGTGAAAGAGTAATTAAATTTGAACGGTAAATATTGAATCAGGCTCGAATGGCGGCGAGCGTAAACAGCAGGTCAGAAGTAAGTTCCTGGTGCCGATTAAAAGTTTTGTTACATGGACAGCGTTTCAGACAAAGCGGTGGACAAAGGGAAGTCGGTCTTTGCTGAGCAAAATATGCCTTTTGTTATTAGTTTTCTGTTGCTTGTTTGATGGGCAATGGAGCGAATGTTTCATGAATGGCTGAACTTCTTGCAGAAAATGTTGCCTATTTTTCTATTTTACTCTTTCCGTTTTTATGCTGACAACCTAAGTTGTTCAGTTGGAAAGTTTGTGTTTGACAGAGTTTGTTGGTTTGAGTTTGCCCAAATAGCGAAATCAATCTTTAAGCTAGACTTGGACGACAGCAATCAGTAAAGTTACGAAACCAATAGTATCATCTGTTTTTAACGAACGTTTTGCAAACTTTGCTTTTTTTGACACTCATGTTTGATGAACTATTTTTTGTGTACAAATAGTAACAATACAAAAAGGTAGTGTATTTTATTGCCGGATAATAAATATAGTAGTTAGTATATTTTTTATCCTATATTGAAGGATAGACACTTATACTGTCTGAAGTCTGAACTATGTTTATGTCTGAACTATGTCTGAAGTTCACAACAAGAAATAAAGCGCTTTTTAACACATATACTCACCGAAGGCTGCAGAACTTCAAATCTACGAGTTTACTTGGACATGGCTGTTGTTTACTTGGACAGCCATGTTTGCCTTATTATTCAACTTTTAGTACAAGTCTGAGGTCTAGATAGAGTGTAGAACTTCTCATGTCTTCAAATGACTTCAAAGTGCAGGATCATGCAGGTTATATAAGACAGGCTTTATATTCAGATATAATGAGTCAGTAGCACATAGATTGGAAACATTATCTATCGCTACTATCGTTATCGCTTCTCTCGCCAGTGGAGCTTGCACGAAATTGCATAAACGAATTTCAATTTTAAGGGTAATTTTACGATCACTGCTGCTTCATTTAGTCGATGAAGATTTTCCCATGAATCCGTTGGATCCACAGCCAGCACACCGAATCGTTTGTTGCACCAAGTGCAGCGCTCAACTTATTACCATGCAGTCCGATCGACCCTAAACCACCCCCCCCCCACCGTGACTGGGAATTGCAATTGCATACGCTCTCTCACTGCGAACTCAATAAAAGTTTGACCGCCTGTGGAGGCTCGAGTGCGCGCGCGCACACACGCTGCTAAGGAGACCGCTGCACTCGCTGCACTCGAGCTTCATGCGCCTCGGTCGGACCGATTTTCCGTTGTCGAAAATCCATCAATCCAATTCCGTTCGGCGCGCGTTGGTGGTGGCAATTGCGAACCTACTTTCTCGTGTTTCGACATCATCGAAGTTTGTTTGGTCCGCGAAACGTTTGTGTGTAATGTGTGTAATAAATACGTCCTTTTCTGCGCACTGCATGATAGACGCCTGGGCGGGATTTAGAACCGGTTTCGTTTTGCTTCTTGGTGACCCGCTTTTGCGATCGAGTTTTTGAACG
>KZ071385.1:275458-300968 GCA_002091845.1 Anopheles cracens | reverse complement strand
TGTCCTTTCTCCCTGCGTACTTGCCGTGCGGAGGAGCCGTCTTCTTTCATGCTTCGGTGCATTCATGCTGTTTCTAGCCGGGATGTGGTGGTGTTCCCCGCGGCATACGTCAAACGCGTATGGAGTCGCACATCTGAAGCATAAAGCCGGTCATGGCTGCCTTGCCACAGCTTGCCGGTGATGCTGATCTACGTCCTGTGGTTTCTTCCGTTGCTGCTGCAGCACGATGCGGCGAGAGCTCGCCGGCGGGAAAGTTCAACCACCGCCAAACCGCGTTCTTTCTCCCCGCTGCGAGAGGGTTGGTCTTCGCACACGCACACACACGCACACCACACCAATATCTATCGATTCTCAAACAATCGCCCTCAATGTGCGTACGGCGCTGTTCCACTGGTCCCGTCTGGCTGTGCCACCATCACGCTCGCCCGCAGCCTCCGTGTACATCGACATGTGGTTAAACCAGTTCTTTGTTATTATTTCCATCTTGGATGAAACATGTTTCCTCTCTGCACCATTCACACACACACACACTTGCTGCATGCGTGATGCTGCTTTCAAACACACACACACACCATCACGGACCCCACAGTTTCCTTTCAGTGTCGGTACTCCGTTCATGCCCCACCGGTTTGTTTTATCATCCACTCCTCCCCCGGGCACGTTGGTGCTGGTGCTCTCACTTGTACCACCACCCAACGCTAGGGCGGGAGGCGGAGGGCTGAACGGTTATCCGTAACGCGCTTTACCTTCCATCGGACCGCCGGTTCTGTGCGTTGGCCGTCCGTCGGATAAAGCCCGCTAAAGCGCGACGCTCTGACGTTGACGGCTTAGCAGCGGCGTGAGCGGCTCCAGAACGCGTGACGGCCGGGTATCGCGGAGGGCGGCTCGCGATCCACAATCGATGAAAGCGACGCATATATGGGCACACACAGAACGCGACTTGGAGAGGGGCGAAAATTGAGCTTCTAGCTATTTTTGGAAGGCTTTTATATTGCTTCATACAGGGGGAGCTTTTGTAACGTGTAGGAGCACGGTCTTTTGTGAGAGAGTTAAATTTTTGTGGGCAAATTTTCAACCAGAAGTTCAGACATTACTTTTTGCGGTACACACAACGACCAATCCAACAGTTATGGCTTGTTGGAAGTGTAAAAGTAAAAGCCTCGTTTTATTGGAAAACTACTCCAAGTAGATCTTGCAATGACGTTCTTTTCTTCAGCTGGATAGACAAGTTTTGAGTACAGACAAGTGTGTAAGACCATGCGCTTGCTTTCTTGATCATACGATCTCCTATATGTCCATTAGTTTATTTGCTTTGGCGCTATAAGTTGGCTAAGATTTTATCTTTAATGAAATAGCACTATGTGGTGTTCTGGCTATCTGTTGTGTGTTCATTGTGTCATGTTATATATAATTTCGCATTAAGAATCAAGCATTCTTAAGTCCTGCTGGTTCCAGATGCTTCAGATTTGTATTATAACTTTATTCCAAACAAAACTTACAGTGATCTTTGCTGTCCTCAGCAATGGAACTATTCATGCGCTAGCTGTCAGTTGAGTTGCAATGTTCGTTATGAATTGATCATTATTCTACTTCTTTATTTTGCATGACAAACTTCTTTGTGTGCTGTACTGCATTCTGACTCAAATATCTCTTCAGCGAGGTAACAATCCAAAAGGGCTTTTGTTACAACACAACAATGCTGTCTCCACCTGCGAATCATGCTCACAACAGCCTCAGTTCGAGTCTGGGCCTTGTGATATCGTTTTTAAAATTATTCCTTGCCCCGCCGGCAGTCATCCGGGCCCAACCCCGGACCCCTCGGTTAAACCCGTTGTGTACAGAAACAATTTTAATTGAAGAACCTCGGCAGCGCGCTCGCGTTCGTACTCGGCGAGAGGTTCTTTTCCCGTTTGCGGTTAAGCACCGAGGAGGGGAGCGAAAACACAACCCAACATCAAACACCGAATTGGGGAGGCGATGTGACGTCGTACGGGGGAAGCACCGAGAACTCTCGGTTGATCCATATATATTTATTGTATAAATATTTATGCAATAAAGGATTGTGCCGTCGGTGCGAGGCGGCGGCAAGCGCGAAGATACATTTCCAGCCGAAACTCGGTTCGCGTCACGCGCGCCCGTGAGATTGATAGCGTGAACGGAGTGGAACTGGGAATGGAGGCCATGGGTTTTTGGGGGAAGACGTTTTTTTTGTGTTGGTTGTTTGGAGTGAAAAACGAGCAAACTGCACGACATTAATTCAACATCAAAGCTGTGCGCTGTTACGAAACAACAGAAAAGAACGCCGAACGGTGGTTAAACACGCTGCACCGGGCCAGGAGGAGCAAGTAGGTTGCGAAGAGATTCAAATACTCGCACAAACGGAAATATTCAGCCGGGCGCGCGCGCGCGAGGAACAATCGCTGTGATGAAAAGGGGGCCGTTTTTATCAGTTTTTAACCCGCGGGCGGCTGGCTGGTGGATGGCGCAAGACGACAGTTTATTGTTGTTCCCAAGACTTCCGAGACTTGGTCCCGTTCTTGGAGCTATGCTCCACCCGGCCATCAGCCTGAGCAGAAGTACTCGCGTCAAGCGTTGTCGGGTCGTTTTAGACCGTTTTTAGTTGAAATGAAACCAGGCCCCCGGTTCTCTATTCCAGCCGTTCGGTCGGGTAGGTAGGGAGCCGGAGGATAGTTCTCTTAAGACACAGTTTTAAGTACTGCGACAGCACGAGAGTAATCTGTGCTTATTCACCGAACAAAGTCCGGGCGACACTACGCGCCCCGACCTTTCCGTGGCCTCGACTGGCTGTTGCTGCTGCTGCTGCTGCTGCTCCAATGAATAAGGGTTGTTTATCCACCCGAAATGATGTCAGGCTCATGAACTCCGCAGTGCTCCCCAGCATCATTTGTCGTCGCCGGGCGGATGCACTTGCTCCTCGGTGTCGTTCCGACAACGACCCACCCGACAGCGTGCGGAGACGGTGGTGGCATTAGTGACACATTCCTGAGCAAATGGCGGCTCCACTGAAGAGACACGAAACCAACGTTCAGTTCATCAACTGTCGGCGGGTCGCGAGCCGGCCTACTCCGGGCAAAGCCGCACAGACGAAGAACATCGCCGGCCCGGGTAACCTCTCGGTGAGCGCTAAAGAGTTGTGCAGTTAATTGTAGTTATTGCTGCTGCTCCTTTGTTGACGCTGTCGTCGACGTCGACGTCGAGGGCCCGTTGCACCACGGAACGGAAACGCATGCGTTTTTTCTTCTTTCTTCCTCGTGTTGGACAGGGCGGCTGCTCGTAAATTAAAAATTTGAATTCTAGCTGTCTGTAGGTATTATATAAAAAAAGAGCGAAGGCGCGTCCTTTGCCTCGTCATACGCGTCATAAGCGCCATCGCAATATTCCTTCGCGTTCGTTCTATATCATCCGGTTTGTGGAGAGTGTGCTTCATCGAAACTGCTGTCATGATAATCGCCGCGATCATGACAGCGGTCGGTTTGTTGACAATAATGATAACGATTCGCAACATAAATATTATCAATCGCTAAAACGACTAGATTAAAATTCACCAGATTGTGATGTATATCTTGTCAAGGCACTAGCAACCATCACAAGTGCTTGGTTTTGTTTCAGAAACCTATTTTTTGCATTTTTGTGAATCATGAGTTGAAGAATTGAATTGAAGAATCGTTAATTTGATATTGACTAAATAGTACATCAAAACATATCAATATCAAAAGGCGATCTGGAAACAAAAGACGATAGGAAGCGATTCAGAATATGAAGAAACTAAGCAATGTACAAAAAACAGGTCAATTTGCACTGTATTACGATTGCCGATCATTATCAGTTAGCTGTCGTGTATGGACATCTTAATATTTTTGACGTTGGTGTCTATTCCGCCTACCCCTAAGGGAATAAACCTCGAATTCCCTTCTTTTGGCATCATTGCCGGTTATTTTTGCACTCCGGTGCATTCATCAAACACATTCCTTGCAAATGAAATGCTTGACATATAAATCCGTTTCAGGCGCATATCATATATCCAACGACTTTTTATAGGCTCGTTTGAAGTTATCAATGTCGGTGATGCGATTTAGCTAGAACCGGCAGTAGGATTACAAATATCAAACGGCTGTCGTTAATTACACCTCGTTCATAGACACCGCGTTCATGTTCAATTATGGTGTAATTCAATATTCCCTGTGCTACTGTGCCTTCGGGCGTGTTTGACAAAGTGATTTTTTTCTCGTTACGTGTGCTTACGCCAGCCAGCGACTATGCTAAACGATCGGGCGAAAAATCGCTCCTAAACACGGCTCGCCCACATCTCGACGGTTCGATAATATTTTTTTTCACACCCTCTTCAAGCGCCATTTACACCGTGTGCCGTTTGTGGGTGTGCGCATATGTGTATGTGTATGCCCGCTAAGAGATTAACGAATTCATGTCACGAACCAGCAACAAGCGCGCTCCCTCGGTGTGCTTCGATTAAGAAGGAACCGACGTTGTCTCCGCTGCATGATCCGCCACGGACGCGATGGTGGATCCAGTGCGCGAGTTTTCTTCGATTCGGTTCGAACTTTTCTGCCCCACAATGGATCTGTTTCTGTATGGGTGTGTATGTGCTTTTTTATATTTTGAGCCCTGGCCGGAAGCGTGAGGAATAGCTTCGTGAATTCTAATTAATCGTTCGCTCTGCGGTTCGTCGATGCGCCGCGATCGTGAGAGCATTTATCGGTTGGCGCGATGGATGTGTCTTTGAATGCAAATGAGGCAGATTTTGGATTTTTTGTGTACATATATTTTATTGGAATGAGTCATGGATACGTGGTTTGAAAACTTATAACTTAGACTTGAATAACATAATCGATCACCTAAAAATATTATCAAATTACTTCTTTGCCTTATGGTCTCTGGATCATGATCTGGTAAATACTGTATCTGGAGCATGGCTATACAAGGAACTTGGAAGCTAGTCCTTCATGGCGGGCGAAACAATCCAGATCTGACTGAACCATCAGCTCGTTCCTGTGAAGTGTACATTTGAAGCTGTTTTGAAGCTACAAAAAGACAAGCCAATTTAGAAGACAATCTAAACTCAGAAACCTAATGTCCATTACCATCAAATTTATTGGCTGGACATTATAAGCTTTTGAAAAGGTAATCAAAAATCAATAGAAGATAGCTTTGTTGTACCTAGTAATAGCATATTTATCTTATTTCCCCAAGTTTTTATCAGTTCTTTTTGTTGCTGCAATATGTTGGCCCATGTACAGTTTTTGTCTTGGGACGCAATGTATTGTAAATACCTATGGTTTAATTATAGTTCGTGTTGCACAAGCATACCATTACCTCAACACGGCAACGGTATGCGACTCTTATGTTTGTTTTCTTCAATAATCTTCAGTTCTTTCCTTATAGCCGCATGGTAGATGAAATGGTTTTTACCTCAACGCTCTTTCTGACACAGAAAACAACCAGCTTTTTCTACTTACTAGTGAGATTCCACGAGCCCGATGTGCCTGGAATGCACACTTTTTCTCTCTTCCTTCTTCCCAGCGGATCGCGGAACGCCCGCAGGCTTATGCAATACATTTTAGATAAAATTTATGCCCAAGCCCACCCGCTCCAACATCAGATACTGTTTTGCCAATCCACTGCGCTGTATTATTAGCTCGCGTTTAAATCGAGTTACCGCGTACTCGCGCACGTCCGAACGAAACTCGCTAGATAATAATCAGCCAGATCAACAGCAGCGACCCAAGGGAACAAGTGCACTTGGTCCGTGTGGCTACCGGTCGGTCAGCGCACGGCTACCGCTCTTGGATCTAACGGGGCCCGGAAGGGCTGCTGGGAGGGCTTTGCAACTTCACATTCAAACATTCGATCGCGATCGGTCGCAATAACAAAAAAAAGCAAGAAAACCACACTAACACCGTTCTACCTATTCGCTTTGCTTTCTTCTCTCACACAGGGCCACCGTCAATCAACGTCCTGCACGGTGCTGTTCATGGCGCTGTACTTCTGCTGCATGGCGGCGTTCGCCTGGTGGGCCTGCCTCGCGCTGGCCTGGTTCCTGGCCGCCGGTCTCAAGTGGGGCCACGAAGCCATCGAGAGCCGTTCGCACCTGTTCCATCTGGTGGCATGGGCCATTCCGGCCGTGCAGACCATATTCGTGCTGGCGCTCGGCAAAGTTGAAGGTAAGTGATGGTGACGTAGTTCACATGCAAAAAGCGACTCCAGCGCACCTGTCCTTGAGGAGCTCTTCGAACACGGAGGAAGAGTTGTTCGAGGGACACGGCAAGGGTCAAGTTCGCTGTGCCCAAGCTGTCAGGTTTCGCCTGTCCCGGGAAGGATGATCCACAAGGTGTTGATCGGCCCGTTTCAACCCATTAATGAAGGGAGGGAGTGAGCCCTCCGCACACACACACACCCACTAACACAAAGTATGCGATAAAACGCAGCACCGAGCTTTATTGAAACTCGTCACGAAAAGCACTGCTGGCCGTTTAATTGAACCTCTCCCTCCTTCAGGCGTTTGCTGCATCGTCGCGTGTACGTCTGCGCGCGATAAAGCTGCACTTTTTACGAGCGTCTCGTACCCTCCATCAACCCAGCACACCGGCACGCCGGTTCCTCGTGCGAGCGTGTGCATATTTGCATCGCTCAACTTCGCTGCGGTCATGTTTGAACTGAACTCGGACGTTGGTGTACCTTTCCAGGGTTTTCTCTAGAGTCCCGGCCCGACACGGTGGGTGGAACGAGATGGCACGGCATGGGTTGCACCCTGTCTGAATCAATAAAACCGCTATTAACTCTGTAACGTGTTAGTTATCCTTGCGCGGCGGTAGTTCCAGCGGTAGGGGTCGCGCCGTGAGAATAGACACCGTGGGTCGTTATTGGCGGAGAGGTTCTGCGGATATCCAGCGTCCAACGGGCAGAGGGCAGGTGTGGGTGAGATTTATCATAATGCTTTGAGTGAGCTTATGGTGAGATTGAGTAATATTAGTATTTATGGGTAATTTTATCGTCTGGATTAATTTGCACCAAACGGGTTGAAAGTTGCGCTACGTTTCTGTTCTTTCAAGATGGAGGATTATGTGGAGAAAGTCGGGAGTTTATTTGCACAGATGCTGCATTTTTGTGAGCATTGCTCTTAGTACATTGTGACTTGTTTGGTTAAAAAACTTGTCTTCTACTTGAATTTTGATAACTGAAAGCCATTGCAAAACTTTAACACAAACTTTTACATGAACATATTCCAAAATCCGATATTCGAAAATCCCCAATGAAGACATTGAAGTACTGACGACATTGAAGTTGAAGAGTTGAAGAGTGAAGAGACATTGAAGAGTTTTCTATTGAGAGTCGGTATTGCCTATAAACATTGGTAATCTTGTTCAAATCTCATCACTTCGTTTCCATACTCTACGACGCTCCCGGTGGCGGAGGAATTAGATTTCAATATTTTTGTTCAAACCCTCCTGACTTCGTGTGTTCTGCGGCACACATTTCGTGTCACGTTTCTGATTCGTTCCATTTTTGGTTCCTCCAAATTGAATCGCAAAAGAAACCTGGTGCGGCGCTCGTCGTCCCCGGTGGATGATCCAACGAAGGTCATTAATATGGATGTGTGACGTTTAAATTTCAAACCGCTAACGATCGATCGATCGGCCGCGGCGGTTCGATTCGGTTGGGATAATCTTATCGAGAATCCATTAGCGAAAGCTTCCAGTGCGCGCCACGTGGCCGAGCTGCTACCGGTTGGAGCATGTACAAGATTATTGTCGAAGCTGCTACCGGTTGCTGGCACTGATTCGATTTTCCTCCCCGAGTTCGGGAGAGCAACGGAAAACGGGGTTTGGTATGTTTGAACACCAAGTCGTACTGCTCGTGCTAGCCGTTTTTCCCCACTCCGTCTCCAACATGTGTGAAACGACCGATGGAAGAAACGGGCAAAGGCGGGAAAATAAAATCTCGATTCCGAACGACCGATAAACAGCTTATGACTTCAAAAAACGAACACGAAACTCAACCCAAATCGGAAAAATCTGCAGCAATTGTCGCCGGTACATCGTGTGCAGCTGGTAGCTGGTTATGTTATCCTTTTCAACGCTGGTTTTTGCCGGACAACAAGTGCAACACTGCTCCAGGTTTGAAGTTACAGCACCGTGGACGCTTAAAGCCCGAGCAATAAACACAATTTGCCAACTGTGCCGCCACAACAGAGGAACACTTTCGATCCCTCGAGTTACTCAATCTTAATTTCTCGACCAACCAGAAGCCGGTAGACCGGGTGTTCCGCGCGATTGGCGAGATAAATGGTAGCCGGCAGTATTCACAACAGTTTAACGGTGGCGCAGTGGAAATTATAATTTTCAGCACGCTGAACACGACAGATCCCGATCAGCCGGGAGCGATAAATCAAAGGCAGTGCGCGCTCTATTGGTTTGTGGAAAAGTGTTGCCTGTAGCAGAAGCAGTGGCAGAAGAAGTAGTATCAATAGCTGTCAGACGGGGTGTCGTGATTGGATTGTGTGTCTGCTCAGTGCTTTCGTAACTTGCGATACCAGAGAGCAGTAGCCAAGCCGGGCGAGCTGTGAGCTGTGTTTGCTCCGGAAAGCAGGAAACATGGTGTCGTGTGATTTTGGAACAGATTGCACTGATCTGGGCCGAACGTGTGCTAGCGTTGTCGGAGCAGCCGGGAGCATTCCTGGTAGCGTCTGGCAATGGGCCCGGGAAACATCTTGGAAGACAGATACCTGATTGGCAGACTATTAAAAACCCGCCCGAGAAACCATCCATCACCGGGCTTCGACTGCGGTCTTGTCATTTTTCCACTTAATTAAATCTAGTCCCGCGTGCGTCGGTAGCCAGAGGGTTGCTGCCCATGAGGCGGAACACGACAGGGATGGACACGGATGAGTGCTAAAACTCCTCGCTTCCTTAACCCGTGCCGGGGTGTACTTGACTCCGCATTTCCTCACGTGAGCTTCGATAAATTATCGATCACGTCGGTGGTCCATGCGGGTTTCGATGGTACCTGTTGCACCGTACCGTCTCCGGTGCTAGTACTCTGTATCTTCTGTGAACTCCAGACAGAACGATTTGTTATTTTCCCTTCGCCGTCACGGGCACACTATTGCGCGGACTTCAAAGCCCTGCGGCAACGTTTGCTGTGCTTGGAAATTGGAGCAAGAATACAACCTGTGGGCGATTTGTGGACATCGCCCGGTGTCATTCGGTGCAGTTGACATACATCGTCGGGGTCTTCGGACTTCGAGCTTCGAGCCTGACCTGCGGACGTCGGACACCGTACGCGAAAGACGCGCTTCCCCGACAGTAATTGGTTTAAAGGCTCGCTACCGACATATGTCCCGGACTTCCTGGCGTTTGCGCCCGGAGCAGGTGTATGCGAATCGGCTAAAACGGTTAGATTATCGTCACCGTCGCCGGCCGTGTTTGACCTAGCGCACCGCGTTTTCGCTAATTCGCACCCGGCTGTTGCCTATTTGTTGCTAACTGTTCATCTCGTTCGCGAGCGCGCTAGAGGCACAACACATTTCAACACACGCGCCCGGGTCGCGCTTCTGTCACGCGATGCGGTTTTGCAGTGTGTGTGCAGCTAGACGGACCGCTGCAACAGATGGGGGCGATCGTTAACTTGCTGCGGACGGCGAAGAAAGTGGCAAGAAAAGGTGTGCGGTCTGTTTTATTTCAACACAGATTCGATTTTTTTTTGCTCTCCTTTATTTGGAAGAGGAGGTTGGCCTTCTGCTCGGGGCAAGTTCGTAAGTGGCAAGCGATTCCACGAGCAGCGAGAAAGTGCGCAAAGGCGAGCGTAATAAATAATTGGTAACGGTGGTAGTATTGTAATGACGTTGATAAGGTGTAGCTGATTTGCATGAAATCTAGTCCTCTCCCGGGCGGAGGTGAAAGCGAAGCGTTTCATGGCATGGTTTAGATTATTTCTTGTTTTTTTTTTTGTACGCATTGCATGGCAGGGTGAGGACAGATGTCGTTTTGTAGCCGTTTTTCTACTACTGCTTCTTCGAAGTGGCACGAACGAAAAGGAAGAATCAAGCGTGAGCCATGGTCGTGGAATGAGTTCACTTTTCACTTTTCAACGCCCAAGTCAGAGATTGAGAAATGACTTGATTTATTTTATTATTTTTCTAAGTCAACTCGAAGGATTTGCTGGAGTGGTGCATTCTAATCTCTAATAGGTGCATTTTTTCACAAAAGTTCTAGATTTTGTTTTTCCAATACAGTTTTTCACAGTAGTTCAGAACATGAATAGCAAAAGATTCTTCGCGATGCAGATTCTTGTTGTTGGTGGTGAATAAACACTTGATAAGACTTTCTAAGACTTCGTTGGAAATTGTTGGTGTACTCGCTACAGAATTAGTTTGACAGTTCACTGAACATTTCAATCGTACACTGTGGTGAGGACAGATGTCGTTTTGTAGCCGTTTTTCTACTACTGCTTCTTCGAAGTGGCACGAACGAAAAGGAAGAATCAAGCGTGAGCCATGGTCGTGGAATGAGTTCACTTTTCACTTTTCAACGCCCAAGTCAGAGATTGAGAAATGACTTGATTTATTTTATTATTTTTCTAAGTCAACTCGAAGGATTTGCTGGAGTGGTGCATTCTAATCTCTAATAGGTGCATTTTTTCACAAAAGTTCTAGATTTTGTTTTTCCAATACAGTTTTTCACAGTAGTTCAGAACATGAATAGCAAAAGATTCTTCGCGATGCAGAAGATTGTTGTTGGGGGTGAATAAACACTTGATAAGACTTCCTAAGACTTCGTTGGAAATTGTTGGTGTACTCGCTACAGAATTAGTTTGACAGTTCACTGAACATTTCAATCGTACACTGTAAACGCATCCCATACGAGCTGTCAAATAGTAATGCGTAATAAATGGCGACTCCAGAAAATTAGAAGAACAGAAATCATGTGCAGGTTTGCAACATCTATCTTTGAGAGTAAAAAAATATATCAAATGCCAAATGGAAGGACTGCCAACATGTGTTTCTATGAAAGACTTTCTATATTCGAGAGGTCATTTCTTCTCATCTCTGCTCATCTCTTCTTTCTCTTGTGTAAGAGTTAGAACACTCTTTTGCATGCACTTTACTCATCTCTCTTCATCTCTTTATATTGTATGCTATTCTATTTTATTTGTTTATGTTGAAGATAGTTTTGTTCGGAGACGTTCTCTTCCAATTTGATTGTTTATTTTTGTAATCTTGTCTTGTTAATAAGTTATATAACATTTAATTTGATCCAAGTTTATAGCTTAGTATGGTATAGCATTTATCAGTTATTTCTAACGCTATTTCTGAGCAAAAACATTTTCAAAATCCATTTCACTTTCGTGTAGCTAGAATGAGCAAGCTACACCGGATCAATAAACTGCATAACAATACATTGTTTTTAATGATTAAATTTCAGTTCGGGCACATCATCGCGATGATAGATTAATCTTCCGATGCAAATATTAACATAACGTGGAGCGAATTTTAATTTTATTTATGTTTCCTCAATACACCGCGCCAGATTGTACGGCATACGACACGTGCAGCGTGTATAAAACCATTGTTCCACGTACGCGTTTTTAAAATCACAACACTCACATACGTCACTTCCGGGCACGTTATTCGCTCACATCACCCAGCTCAATTGCTTAATGATCCGTGCGGCTGAATGTGTCGGCAACCAATTTCAATTTACGATGTAACAAAAACAATCACTAGAGGCTCGCGCAAACATCCCCGGATTGCGCTAGTAGTGCTTCGGAATTATTGTTACTGTATGATATAAAAATCAAATCAGGAAAAGGTAGAATGCTCTCTCCAGCTCCACCTCCATCAGCCTCCAATTAATCAAAGCCATCGGGTAATTGATCGATTTTATGGCTTTCACGTGCGATGATTATTTATGATGTGGCATTAATTTTCGCCCCCGGCACCAGTCGCTACGTGCGAAACTTTAAAGGCTGCGGCACTGATTTATGCAAAAATGCGAGCGAAAATCGTGGATTTAATAATATTTGAAAACGCCCAATGTTAAAAAGGAAACAACATGATTAAATTAACTTTTTCGCTGTTGTTCTGGTCTTCCGGGTGAGATTGCGCAACAACAAAAAAACGAAACAAAAATGGAAATCAAACCCGTGTCGCAAAGGGCAGCCATTTTTCACACCATCGAATCATCGGAACGACTCGTCCGCTTTTATGACCGTCTATCTGTGTGTGAGTGTCCGTGGGTGGTAATGACCATTGTGGTGTAATATTTTCTCCCCGTTCGATTGCCGTTTCCGTGGGAATGTGCCCGAGGGAAGCCAGCGTTTGGTGGCTTATGTTTATTCCCGCAAACATATTCATATTTATAACAACCACCACAGCAACAAAAAAAAACCTCCTAAGGATGGTCGTCGTGGAGGACGCTTCGCACGGCATTGCTGTAGCATATAGTGTAGCCGAGGCAATAGTCGTTATCGTAAACATTTGCGAAATCCAATAGCTCTGATATTTACGCCGTATCGGACGGCCGGTGAAGGATCGAGAGTGCAGTGTGTTTGCGCCGTTTCCGGCGCTTCGCAGCAGGAAGAATCCTTACGGGGCGAGCAGGAATCGAAGCGGGCCCGGAACAAAGAGCGAGCCCGGAATACGAAATGGTGCCCGCTGCCTGCGGGCTGATGCAGGGTTGTAAATAATCTAAAACGGCAAGCGGCAATTGCTTTGTAATATTCATAAACCAACACCACCAAACGGGTTGTTGGGAGTGGGAAGGAATGTGAGCTGCGAGGCGCGGAAGTCGATGCTTTGGGAACATAGTTTTGGGCGGCCGGAAGCCACCGGCTGCAGCCATATGGAGAACTTCCTATTCTTAAACACTGTTTATACGTTCCAGCAATGTCGATCGAACAGACTTATAGCCCGGGAAGATGTTTGGAACCGTGTGGAGGGCGGCAAAAGTCATCCGAAGTTTAATTGTAGTGACCAATTGCTCGTTATCCCGGCGAGTGCTTAGTACCGGTGTTGGTGAACGTGTGTCCAGGATGGTAATTGCAACTTCGACGACCGGGTCACCGCTGAATGGGGAGTGTGTTTGCGCCGTTTCCGGCGCTTCGCAGCAGGAAGAATCCTTACGGGGCGAGCAGGAATCGAAGCGGGCCCGGAACAAAGAGCGAGCCCGGAATACGAAATGGTGCCCGCTGCCTGCGGGCTGATGCAGGGTTGTAAATAATCTAAAACGGCAAGCGGCAATTGCTTTGTAATATTCATAAACCAACACCACCAAACGGGTTGTTGGGAGTGGGAAGGAATGTGAGCTGCGAGGCGCGGAAGTCGATGCTTTGGGAACATAGTTTTGGGCGGCCGGAAGCCACCGGCTGCAGCCATATGGAGGGATTCCTATTTTTAAACACTGTTTATACGTTCCAGCAATGAATGTCGATCGAACAGACGTATAGCCCGGGAAGATGTTTGGAACCGTGTGGAGGGCGGCTAAAGTCATCCGAAGTTTAATTGTAGTGACCAATTGCTCGTTATCCCGGCGAGTGCTTAGTACCGGTGTTGGTGAACGTGTGTCCAGGATGGTAATTGCAACTTCGACGACCGGGTCACCGGTGAATGGGGCGTTCGTTTAGCAATAAGTTACGAAGTCAGATAATTTCCCCGGAGTACAACTGACGGGAGCGAAACTTTGTCCGTTCGCTTGATTTTTCCGGCGTGCCCGGTTGGGGACGACCCGAAGAACTTCTTCAAGTGTGCGATCGTGTTCGATTGTGCACTTTTCACACTGCTGCAGCCTGTGGCTGTGTGCACCGGGCGTGCAGCCATCCCCAAAGCGGAGATAAAGTTTTGGGTCTAATGGAGTGAATTTGCATACCAAACTCACACACGAAGCGTTTTCGGATCTAGATTCTGGGACATGCCAGCGACTTCTCGGCGAAGAAGTCAACGACGGGGAACACTGTTATCGTTTTCCGGCTGAATCCACTTGCATGTTGGGGGTAGATTTTTGTCGCTTTAATCATGACCCAATGTCTCGGAGCGAACGTTTGGTCCGAATCTTTCGGGGCGACCCATTTGGGAGCAGTTAGGAGTGAAAAGTCATTTCCAAACTACATTACTGAAGCTGTTGGAGGGGCTAAACCGTTAAGTACTCAAACCGTTCACTTCTTGGTACATCCAAATCGCGAATGGGAACATCGCTTCACTGCCTCCTTGCTCGTTTGCAGCAGCAGCAGCAGCAGCGCACGCTGTAACCCGACGACGTTTATTAATTAAAGCATGTGCGCAATAAAATGTAAATATTTCAATTAATTTAAATGAGCCATAAACCTTGTGCGACACCCGCCCGTCGCCCCGGACGACCAACCGTCGTCTGTCGTTGCGCCTCACTGGAGTTAAGCTTTCTTAATGTGGCCCCCTTTTTACGTGTGTGTGTGTGTGTGTTGCACCTTGCCCGCCAACCGGTTGGTATTTTCGATTCCAGCGTGTACGTGTGTAATGTTGCTCCAGAGGTTGGTTCTTGCGAGCTCGTCCTCGTCTCGTGTGCTTGCAGCAGCTTAGCAGTTGAAGTTTTAGAACGTAAATCGTGCCTGGCCCGATGAACGGGAAGCGTGTGTGCGCTCGATTTTCGATGCCGATGCCGGCGTGCTGATGGGGAAGCTTCGATGGGGTGATTAATTGCTGCATTCTGGTTTTGCTCTGCAAATCGAGACGAGTGCTGGGTCGTCGTCGGTCGTGCGTCGCCCGTGCAACTGGTTTCTGCTGGCGGAAGTCGCTGCAGTGCGGCCCGGGATCGCCGGGAGAGGATGATGGTAGTGTTTATTTAAGTGTAAATTATGCCAATTAATTTCTGTGTGGTTATCTGTACCGCTAGACCGATGGGTCGTGCCGGGACGGTTGGTCAAGGAGCCAGGTTGGTCCCGTGCGCCCAAGTATCGTCGCTGGAGGAGGTCCACTGACAAACTAGCGTAATATGAGAATCACAGTTGTTCGTTGTCTGATGGATGTAACAATTACAAGCGACAAACACTCCGGCAGGCTTGCAATGTGGCGTAGTGTTGGTCGATATCTGACGGCTGATCCACACGAGGCGAAATTCCAAGCGCAACTTCATAGTTTTGACATATTGGTATAACAAGATATCGAATCTCATACATTTCCTACATTTGTTTTGGTAATTTTTATCGCTGAATTCTTCAAGAGAACTCGAAATAACTCGATTTTGACAGATGAATCAAAACGAAATTGCGCTTTGTGTAGATGAGCTTCTGGAAGTGCTATACAAGTACCAGCTATTAGTAATTAGGTAAGAGAAAACATATTCTATTTTCCAATAAGATGCGTGAATACATCAGACTTTTATTTATTTATCGTCTGTGAATCGTCCGTAAATACATCAGTTTGAATGCTTCAAACAGCGTTGTTCGAAGAACTAATTAAATTAAAAGCAATTCTATTTCAAATCGTCGATTTTTTACGTCTCTAATGATCCCCAAGCGGGTCGAAACCCAACACCTGAACCAGTCCGTCTGTTATCGAACGAAAAGGAAAACAATTTCAGCTAACCCTACTTTTGCGCTCCGCGCAACTCATTTCCCGTCGATCGATAGCGTCTAGAATGGGATGGAAAGTGCTCCCTTCCACGAAGCGCCTTATCGCGTCGAATCGATAGAGCAGCTGATGAAAGAACCGAAAATGGTGCCCGGAACGCGTAAAAACCGAGCACCGGGCCTGCAATTTCGCAGCCAGGAAGCGCCGGAATCCCGTTTAACGACCGCCCGAGCGCCCGGTCAATCGATCGAAAGTAAACCGACGGTAAAAATTAGTTTTTCGGAATCCCGTTGGTATCTAAGCGTGCCGCTTAGATAGAAGACCCGCGAACCCACGCCGAAACTTGCGCCAAAATTGTAACACCCGTTCTGCCGCGTCCCGCGACCCGCTGTTTGATGGTGGCGGGGCGCACTTAAACAACCGTTAAGCTTTCCCTTAAAAGCATCCGAGCCCTAGTTTTAATCCGAGCGCTCTCGCATAAAAGCTCCAGCAATTCTGAACCGTTTTGCGGCGGATACCGTGCCTTCGGATGTTGAAGAACGCACACTCGGCGTGATCGGAACATCTTCCACTGGGGAGGTCGCCTGGTGGCGGATACGACGCATGGCAGAGTGTGGGAGTTATTTTTATCGCTGAATTCTTCAAGAGAACTCGAAATAACTCGATTTTGACAGATGAATCAAAACGAAATTGCGCTTTGTGTAGATGAGCTTCTGGAAGTGCTATACAAGTACCAGCTATTAGTAATTAGGTAAGAGAAAACATATTCTATTTTCCAATAAGATGCGTGAATACATCAGACTTTTATTTATTTATCGTCTGTGAATCGTCCGTAAATACATCAGTTTGAATGCTTCAAACAGCGTTGTTCGAAGAACTAATTAAATTAAAAGCAATTCTATTTCAAATCGTCGATTTTTTACGTCTCTAATGATCCCCAAGCGGGTCGAAACCCAACACCTGAACCAGTCCGTCTGTTATCGAACGAAAAGGAAAACAATTTCAGCTAACCCTACTTTTGCGCTCCGCGCAACTCATTTCCCGTCGATCGATAGCGTCTAGAATGGGATGGAAAGTGCTCCCTTCCACGAAGCGCCTTATCGCGTCGAATCGATAGAGCAGCTGATGAAAGAACCGAAAATGGTGCCCGGAACGCGTAAAAACCGAGCACCGGGCCTGCAATTTCGCAGCCAGGAAGCGCCGGAATCCCGTTTAACGACCGCCCGAGCGCCCGGTCAATCGATCGAAAGTAAACCGACGGTAAAAATTAGTTTTTCGGAATCCCGTTGGTATCTAAGCGTGCCGCTTAGATAGAAGACCCGCGAACCCACGCCGAAACTTGCGCCAAAATTGTAACACCCGTTCTGCCGCGTCCCGCGACCCGCTGTTTGATGGTGGCGGGGCGCACTTAAACAACCGTTAAGCTTTCCCTTAAAAGCATCCGAGCCCTAGTTTTAATCCGAGCGCTCTCGCATAAAAGCTCCAGCAATTCTGAACCGTTTTGCGGCGGATACCGTGCCTTCGGATGTTGAAGAACGCACACTCGGCGTGATCGGAACATCTTCCACTGGGGAGGTCGCCCGGTGGCGAATACGGCGAATGACAGAGTGTGGGAGTGTGAACCCTTTTACGTTTATTTGATGGTCCAGTGCTCAGGTGTTGCTTGCAGTAAGAGCGTACTTGAGCAACGCACCAATCGATAGTTGTTTTTTTATTATTATGGGACATTCGAGCAGGTTGCAGCTGGTTGCTTGAGTTGTCCTTCGAAGTTTTGCATTCGTTTGTAGTGACAATTGCACAGGCACACTGATTTTACTGATCAAATATTCAAATAATTTCAAACCTTCTAAAATACTAGAGATACTAGAGAGTACGGACAGCTAAGTAAGTAACAGAGTACTAAGATCCATCAAATCTATTAACAGTGTTCAAATGAAGCTATAAACTAATGTCACTATGAAAACACTTTATTCGCTCTTTTTCAAATTGAGTTCGTTGAAGAATGAAGTTCGTTGTAGGGAGTTATGAGATGGTCTTTATTGACCGAGGATACACATAGATCCAAAAACCCGAAATCATACAAAACGAAGTACGTTTACGTCCATTTGGTTCCCTTGTGTCACCGGACACGAAGTCATGAGAAACCCGAAGATCGCTCACGTGAGAGATGTTTAATGCATTGTTGAGATGTTTTTGAGGGTTTTTTGTTCACAAAATAATGGATACGCTCAGAGTGCTTATCTTTAACCTCGTAGGAGTGAAGCGTGCAGAGGATTCGTGTACGATATGTCTACCCTGTTACGCTTGTATAGAGGTAGACCGGCTACCTTCGGGATGGCACTTGACCTACCTGACGTGGACGTCCAAACCAAGAAACGTTGTGTCTCTCGCGCCAGTGAGTAAGAGTGAGTATGTGAGTTGGATTTTAGTGGTGAGATGATTGCTTTATCTGTTCATGGAGAGTTACTCGGGGTTATCTCACAGTTCACTCTATTGTGACTCTAGATAATTCACGATTCACATTCATTTGACTCACCGTGATGACTTCCAACTCGCTCAGAGTGAGTTGTCTCAAAGCGTTGTCTTGTGTTGTGTATATTTTTTTGAATATTGTATACAGGGACGTTGAATGATTATAATAGCTATGATGAGTGATTGACTGAGTAAGTACTGAGTTGATTGGCAATATTCTCATATCCCTAGTTCTATTGAACTGGACCGGTTTTGTTGTGCGACAAAGTATTCTATACTTGTGTCATACCTGAGCCACTTCTGCTAACAACTTTCTTCTCGTCGTTGACGTCGTAAGCGCTTTCACCATACAAGTAACGTGGATTCTTGTGGTAAAGCACAGTTTAATCTGCCTGCCGCAGGAGGAAGTTATAAAGCGCTCGCCATAAAACTCTCGTAACCAACCTGGTGCACATTTTCAAAAAAAACCCATTCAAAGCATCGCAACTTGATGCTCTTATGCTCGTGAAACGCATTCCTACTATCGAGTGGGTGGGGATGTAAGTATGTGCTGACGTTTTCCGGACGGAGCAGGAACGCACCGGAACTTGGTATAGAATGCAGTAGCTAGAAAAAAAAACGATCGCAATGCTCGAATGCAAATAGTTTGATCCGGCATAATCGGGCAACATATATTTTCCATTTGCATTCCCGATCGCCCAGCGAAAGGCCCGTTCTGAGTGTGCAAGCTCCATTTTGGCGGTTTTCTTGAAGCGCTCCATCTCGTTTGCTCTCTCGTTTATTCGATCAGCGTTTTTTTTTTGCATATCTTTTACGTCGGGTTCGGTTTTGCCCACCGAGCTCCCGCGTGCCGGCGGAAGGAGGCAGTGTTGCGCCAGGAAGCATAACGGGAGTATAAGTAACGAGCTGCGGTACAAGAATTGCTCTTGACCAACACCCCTGGGAGAAGACGGTAGGCACTGTGAAATAGCGGTGAAAATAGCCCAGCCAGCCCATCATCGCTTCCTTCCTGCTTACCACTCGTCGGAGGCACCAGTAACGGGGAGGCCGTTTTGGAAAATCCGGTCGATCCGGATTACCAGATCAATTGTAAAATCGCCGATAGTCAACTCAGAGCTGCCGTTCTGCCGTTCTGCTTCTCTCACGCACACACGCACACACACTCTATCTAATTGACCGTCCGGGGGCGTCACGCAGAGGTACGTGCGAGATGATCCGTTCGGTTCGGCCCTAATCGCCTGTTGCGAAGGCATGTTTGCATGCGCTCCAGGGATAAGGGCCTCCACTACAATGTGATAATTTCCCACACCGTTGGCCGAAGCCCTCCTCCCTTTCCGTGTGGGTGTGTGTGTGTGCGAAAGCCAAGAATGTGCACGCCCGTAGATTAGAGGGCTTTCAGCAACACGCGAGCGACAAGGCTGCGAGCTTCCGTTGGGAAACTACAAGATGCACCACCGAGAGGTGTTTGCGAATGTGGGCGGTTCGGTGAAAAGCTTTCTCACCCACAATGTACCAGTTACGTAGCAACAACAACAACAAAAAAATTGCCCAGAACACGACACAGATACTATAAAAGGGGTTCGAAAATTCATCCGACGATGAACGGGAGGGGGCGGTTGTGTGAAGATTTGTATTATTACCACCAGCACCGTGTGTGCGCGCGGATTAAGTAAGTGTTTAGTAAGCCGGGGACGCGGACGCCCGGAAGCAGGCAACGTAGGAGACGCGGCTTGTAATTATGTTTCCGAACCGAACAGCTTACAACCTTTCCTCCACGGGGGTTTTTGAGGGGTTGGCCACCGCCATAATCTGTACGGCACGATTTGTCGAACACAAGTGGGTTTTCTTCCTTCCCCCCTGTGGGTTCGATGGGCGAATTTAACGATTTGGCGCGCCGATGGAGCGAGCGAGTAATAATGTTATTGTAAGCCCTGTTCGGTGGTGGTGGTGCTAGAGGTCACGTGTCGGTGTACGTGGCGGGATGGAATCGGTTAACGCAAGAAATGAATCTCACGATCATGGACCACTGCCACTTCCGAGCCAATTTCTTCTTGAAGAAAAAAAACCACTTCCTACGGAGTTCATCTTTACGTGGTCGAAATGGGGAAAATCGTGCAGCGTATAACTGGGATAGCGTAATGGATAGATTAACATATTAGGAGTTGTGTTGATGGTTGCGATTGTACAAATTATTATTTCGTGTCGGTGATTCCTGCGGATAATGTATGATTTGTGACCGTTTATCTGTGCGTCAGCGCTCTTGTTTGTATCTTTGGAAAAGTATCGTTTGCTTATTCTAGTTATTTTCTCGTTTTTATATGTTTCTTGTTCGTTCATTTTTACATTTATCATTTATTTGCTGTTGATTTTTTTAATTTTGTTTTAATAGTTTTGATTTTTGTGCTTCAGTTTTGTGCTGTTTTATTTTTTGTATATATTTTTTCATTTGTTCCATTTTTTGTCATTTATTACTGTTTATAAATGTATAATGCTGTACATTTTGATATTCATTTACAGTGTGTTTCAGAAGATGGTTATTTTATAGATTCTTATCTATTATTTATATGTTCTTCTTTATGTATCTTGTACATGTTGTTAACTTCTTCTTTATTTTTCATTTTTATTGGCTTTATTTTATTCTCTTTGATAACATATTTACATTTCTTTAGTTTAGTTTTTTGCTTTTTTGTTTTTTTTTTCATGTTGATTGTTCATGTTTTTTTGTAGCTTTTCATTATTACATTATTATGCATTGCATCGATATCCGTCTCCAATCGCGACACATTGTAATTTAAAATTGCTGTTTTGCAATGCAAAATAAACCTACATTGTTTTTTTATATACGTTTTCTTATTGTTAATGGACCTAGACCTTCAATCATGTTCAATTTGCAAATATAGTGAAAATTTTCTTTTCTTTAAAGTACTTCTAAAAGGAAGATTCGACACAGTACGAACTTCTCCGTCGTATTCGTTAAAGGAACAAAGTCTTTTTCCCACCTACCTCTGCGTAAATCATGTCCCTATCGTTTGCCCCACACTGGATTAAACAAAACGAAAATAATCCTCTCACAGACACAGTATAAATAATGCATTTCGCACGACATAATCCACCAATGAATCAGGATAAAAGTCACCGGTGGTGCATTGGCCCTTTCGCCTCCTGTTCCCTTTCTACGGCCGGTCACGACCTTTCCTTTTCGCGCCTGGGAAGGCGGAGAGAGAGAGAAGTATCGAATTGCACCGGTGAGGTGTGAAAAGGTGTTCTTATCGCCGGCACGAGTTGTGGACAAGATTTACGTCTTCCCTCTCCTGCCTCCTAGTCAGCCAAAGTAGAAGCGATGTAATTAAACGATCGTAATAACGATTGCCCGGGTCGATAGCACATAACTTCTTGCCCCGTCCTGGCACTGCCGGTTGTGGTTCTCTCGGTGTTCGTGCGCCATTTGAAATCCAGTAGTTCGACGGCGTATTCTGCATGCTGGGAATATACGACTGTGTGTGCGTTCTCCAGTTATCCAGGCGGGTGTTGAGGGTATCGAGCGCCAGCAAATTGATGAATGTTTCCTCGCCACTGCAGCCCAACTTGGGCGGGCCTTGATCCTTCGGATGTTGCGTACACGGTCCGCGTGCTCCAGAAACCGACGTGTGACCTAGCCTAACGAACCTTCGCGTTTTATCCATTTCCGACCCGAGAAGGCGAGCACAGTACTGCCCGAAAGCTCCACCCGATGGCTTTTACCCCTTTTTCCGGGGATGAATTGATTTTTTCCCGTCATTTACGGCTTTATGGTCGCCCGGCGGAAAGCACTACCGTGTTCACGCATCAATCTCCCGATTTTAGCACTTTCGTGCCGAGGAGTCGCTCTCTGCGCGGGCTCGCGGGGCTTCGGCAAGAACGTTTGCTTGTGTGCCGTGGGATTGTAATCGGATTGGCCATAAATAAAAGCTGCTTTCTGTGTTGGTTCAATCAATCGCGGCGACCGGGAGTACTAAAACCCCCGGATTAGATTATGCTCCGGTGGTGGCAGGATTTATGTGGAGCACGAGCGCCCCCTTTCGCGAACGCTAATGGAGTGAACATTCGTTAGCGTTGCTGCGGCGGCAAAAATCGAATGTATCGTTCCGCGGCGATGGCACGATTTCGAGTGAATGTAATTTCTCAAAATAAACACACTCCCGTACAGTATCGAACCGGCCGCGGGTGCATTCAATCCCATTGAGTCCGCTGTTTGGTCGGTGTTTTAACAGCCACGGTTTTATGTACCTACGCGGAAGGGATTATTCGATGCAGCTCGCGAAAAGCCGACATCAAACATAATCGCCACTCCACTCCTTTAGGCACATGTCCGGAACGCGCGGAACGTCCCAAACTGCTGACGATGTGAGCATTCCCTCTGACCGCTTCGGCAAACCTTCAACCGCCTCTAATCAACGGTCCAAGGGCTATAAAATTAAACGGGGAACATAAATTTTCATAATTTATACTCGCCGGCTTCCCGCGCCCATCGCGAGGGATGCGTTTGTGCGCTAATATTTGCACACCGCCGTGCAATCGTTTTTGGCAGCAGCGTACGCGCTGTTGCAGGGACGTCCCCGAACGTTCTTTTTTTCTTCTGTCGCTTCTAGTTGACATGCACTTTTTGGGAAGCTAGCCCAAACCCTGCTGCTGCACTCCACGCGGGAGTAATTGAAATCCTTTATTATCTAGCCCGCGACCGGCTGTGCAGATGCGTGTTAAAATAGATTCTCCACACTGCCGACGGCCCGGGTGGCAGTACACCCTGGGCCCGGATATGGATTATCTACGGCCGTAACAGGGGGTTAACCTACCGCGCATTTCATGCTGATGAAGATCCCTGCGCCGATCGTGGAGCCCATTTTGCGATCGTAAATAAAGTTAATTGAAGAATTTTTCAAAACATGGCAGCATCTCTCCCCCCCTCGGTGCCGGCGAGATGCTGATGAGATGCACCAGTTTTGCATGTGTGTGTGTGTGCGCGGCGGTACGTCAAACTGATCGCGCGGGAACCCGGGGTATGATTTATGGGGCGGGAAAAGATCGTTATCGAAAGTGCGTTTTCCGGTGGCCCCGGTGAAAAGCGGCCCCCCGCCCTTCGGGTCGTTAGTGTGGACGCCGGGTGAAGTGTGTTTATCGCTTCGTATAAATTTACCGCGACATTTATTGGTCCGGGGGAAGGCCGACGGGTCGTGGCACTCGACAGGAGCAGAATTACAAATGGATATTGTTAATGGAATTGAAAGCTTGATATAGTGGGCTTATGAATGTTCTTTAGTCTCCTTTTAGATTCATCGGTTAGTTTAGATAGGCATACTGCTTTTAGACTTTATTTTTTGCCATATCATTTTGCAAAGGTTTCGTTTGGTTCCTAACGATCTGATTAATGTTTATTTTTAAATCTAAATAGTTCCAAACGTAATAAAAGCTTCTGAAAATGAAGTTTTCTATCGTTCTAGCCTATTGTTGATATAATATGTGGATAGTTCCTTGGAAAATGCACAACATATATTGTAATTATCTAATATTTTACATTACATTTTGAATACTAGAGGCCCTATGGAGCTATTAGAGTTGAAGATAAAGAATGATTCTAGCAACATCCATCCTACTTAAAGCACGTTCGTCCTAGAAAGATTCCACACTAGTGTTGGGTACCAGAGATTCAGCTTCATGAACCCGAAAGCATCTTTGAACTAAATGAATGAGTCTGAATCTTTGTAACAAAGATTCATGAATCTTTAAAGATTAATGAATCTCATGAATCCCTGTAGATTCATGAATCCCTGTAGATTCATGAATCTCTGAATTTGATCTTTTTGATCGATTTTGATGGGAAAAACCATTTCGTGTATAATTTCTCGCTGACCTAACCTCGCACTTTGGGAGGCGGCAGCCGACAGCATCATCGGTGGCCGGCCTGTGTGTGTGTGTGTGTGGATCCAGTCTCGGGCTATTTTGAAGGTGCATATTAAGCGTCTGATTTATTGCTTGTCGCTTCGTTCATGAATCCCTGTAGATTCATGAATCTCTGAATTTGATCTTTTTGATCGATTTTGATGGGAAAAACCATTTCGTGTATAAATGACATGCTTCGTTACAGCCCGGTCTTTTCTGGATTGCCTAATTTTGTTACTACTTTTACTTCGTTTTGTTTCCCCACGTTTCGTTAGGAGATTCATTAATCCATAGAGATTCATGAGATTCATGAATCTACAGGAATTCATGAGAATCATGAATCATTAGAGAAGCATGAGATTCATGAATGAATCTGAATGAATCGTACATGAAAGATTCATGAATCTAAATCTCGCCGAAAGATTCATAAGCACAACACACATCCTAAGCAGGTAAAGTTTGTAATCTGTATGAAAGAAAGAGTATGACAATAGCAATGACTCTTTCTAGAGAACTAACTCATCAATTCATTTTGAATCGCCGGGAGTGACTTAAATCATGCTTTTCTCGTTAAAATTTTATAAAAGATTATAAATTAAAGAAGAATCTCTTTTCAACTCATTCACTTACTCACTCGTTTACTCAGTCACTTACGCTCTTTTTAATCACTCATCACTCTATTCAGATTATAATATCCGCTTCGATTAGAAGTACAACTCACTAGCGTGAGATACACCAAAGTAACTCATTTAAGAGTTCAAAACGAATCGAATCTCGATGTGTAAAAAAACACTCAGTGAGTTGTTTGTTCAGGTCAGCCAACAGTAAGATCTCATCCATTCGCTATTTGTAACCGGTCGCTTGCTGTACGGTCATAAAAATGATTAAAATACAATGTCCTACCAAAGCTGCAACTCGGTCTGTGTCCTGTCACCACCGTGTGCATCGCGTTGATGTGTGGCGCCCCATCATCTCCATCGGTTCCGTTCGGATATTCGGATGTCCAGCGTCGTCCACCATAGCCCGGCACCGTTACTCGTGACCACATATCGGTTGCGTGCGGGGATGAGGCTGCATTCTTTCAGTGTAATATCGCCCTCGCTTGTCATCGTGTCGTGTCATTTTGTCGAGATGACGTGACTAATGTCACTTCATTACATAACTCATTCTTCGCGCTGGCCCGGTGGTGGTGCTCGTTCTGCGTCTGCGTGTGTGTGTGTACCCGTTGCGCCATGGCTCGTTCCATTCGTCGTCCGTCATGTCAAGGCCGTCTAGCCATAAAATTATGCCGGCGTGCAATAGGGGGTTTGGTGCAACAAAGTTTCACCCCGGATCGCTATCATCTGCCGGCGGCGGACACACCGCCCGGCTGAGCCGGGCGTTTACTTCTGCCGTGAGCGATGCATCAACACAGCGCCGGTGGCAGCTCGTTTGCCACCGGAATTAGCAGCCGGCTGGGCCATCCAGGCGCGCGCGCTGCCATTGTCGGTCGTCCGGACTTTCTTCTCGCTGACCTAACCTCGCACTTTGGGAGGCGGCAGCCGA
>KZ071385.1:262752-272802 GCA_002091845.1 Anopheles cracens | reverse complement strand
CTGAGATGACACATACACCCGGGGGTAAAGGTATGGGCACACGCAAATACCGTCGCCGCTTTCGTTCACCCGACGGTGATAAACTTGCCATGTCGAAGCGGAGTTTATGATGCGATGCCGTAGCTCTGCCGTGAAAAGCTGTGCGATAATTGGTCGTTTTTCATTCCGCCCCGTGTGCGCTGGTTTGAGAAGGTCAACTGTCTCGTATGTTTGTGTATGGTGCTCATTTTTATTTATATTACACACTTTTTTAAATGAGGGAAGGTTCATTCTACATTTGAAACTCGGATAAATGGATTTTAAATGATTTGTAATGAATTTTTGCTCAGTTACTCAGGCGATTACCTTGGAAGTAGTGCTTCGCAATATGTTAAGTTCGCGTAATAAGTTATAATAAGTAATAACTTTTTTGTTCTATCTGATAATCGCTCCTCTTTTTTAATGTCGCTCTCTTTACCGGATGCGGATTGATCGAACCGAAAAGCGAGCAGCAAGATTTCGATCTGTACCAGCGATAAATGCCTTCCCGGCACCAGTGGATATAATGTCGACGATGTCCGCTGCTAGCTTTATAACAAGCGCCGCTCTAAAGCGCCTCATTTGCTGGGCGGATTATGTTGCGATCCGTTTCACTCACCCTCACCGACGTGTACCCCATTAAACAAGGCTTCTTATAAGCACACGGTGCATTGGACAGCACTAATTGACTTTTCGTTGGTAGCGGCGCAAGTGACAGCTTGATGGTTTTGCGATTACAAAGGACCGATGTCGCGGGCCCGCTGTAGTTACGGATCGTGAGCCGTTGGCTCACCGCGACCGCGGCCTGACCCGACCGCCCGACGCCTCGATCGGGTGGGTTTGATTTAAACACGCCGCACATGTAAAACATTTTGCCATGGGTAAGCTTTCGGCATGATGCTGTTTTTTCTCTCTCTCGTTTTGTTCGCGATGGCGGGCGAACAGAAGAAGAAAAAAAAACCTTAAATCCAAACACACATCAACCGCGCTTGTCAAGGGGCAAAATGTGTATCTACCGGTGATGCAAACAACTCGTCGACCCGCCACAAAACTACATATACTTTTAACGGAATGAGCCTGGCCGCGAAAAAAATCCCTTTCCTTCTTTCATTATATGAAAACAAGCGTTTTTGCTGTTGTTTCTCTATCTGGCTGGAAAGCTGCCACATAAAATGTATCGTAGAAGAGGGTTCGTCGCTTGTTGCGGGCCGTATTTAATGTTTTTTTTTAGTTTGGCGTGCGGCCAAAGGAGGGTGGAGTGGTACGCGGGACGGGTCTTAAAAGTTTTAAAAGCTTTTCGTAATTGAAACGGAGCCCCGATGTCTTAATCTTGCCAAAACACATACAATATGTATGCAGCGTGAGGATGCGCTACACTGGGATTTTTGGTGTACCTTGGAAGATTGAGATTTAAATGAAGTATTGGCTCATTCATTATGTACAGCCTGGTTCAATTGCTAAAAGTAGTAATGCTTCACCATTTCTTTTTATATAATTTAATTTTTAATATTTTTTTTTTATTTGAATTTCATTTATTTTTTTATTTAATTTTAATTTTTATTTATAATTCTATTTTAAATTCAAGCTTTTAATCAAATGTTAAACATTTTTATTGTATTGAAATATTTTTTTCAAAAAAAATCATTTTATATTAGCTTATATAATTACACTCTAGTTATGCCGTATTTGCCCACATTATTTAACTCATATACAAAATGTTTTCTTTCACTATCAAGCTTATTTAAAACCAAGGCCAAATGGGAGGTTTTTTCTACTTTCAAAATGAAACGCTTATCCCCACACGTGAGCTTTTCTCAATTGTTTCGACAATCCAATAACACTCGAATAGCATGCAAAAAAGTTTTTTTGTTTATACCCCAATATCGTTCGCATCCAATCGCTAATGTACTGCGCCCGGGCGGCCGCTCAGTATCTTAATCTGCGAAGGACGCAACTTTGTGTAGCAAGTGAGAGAGAGAGAGAAAAAAAAATGCACACGAAAGTAAAAACCTCGTTGACTTATCCGTTCGTGCCATGGAAACGTGCCGGCAAACGTTAATCACCGTGCACGAGCGACGGGCAACACCCCGTACCGGGCCGGTTGGATCAGCTATGTTTACCAAATCGAGCAAAGCTTCCGGCAAACAAACACGACTGCCCGCTGCTGCCGTTGCCGCCGATGATGGGTTTTGGCAGTTTGTTTCGTTCGCCTTATGCGTGGCCGCCCGGTATGGGCTAAAAATGCCACTCAACGCGTAGCTGCTGCGAAAAGAAAAAGCCCTCCCGCAGGCTCTTTTGCTTTTGCCAGCCAAAAAAAAAACACACAGAGGGAAATGAGCGGAAAAATTGGCGACTGTGTTCTACGTTCCGTTTTTTTTTTGGTTTTGGTTTTTGGAATGCGCAGCTGCTTTTGTTTTCTCTCGCGGGAAAGAAAAGCATCCGCTGATGAAGAAAGCGCGTCGAGCGTTGTTGGAACGAGCGCCGAGAAAGAATCAATTAAGATAATGAGAAACTGAACCTTGACGGGAGTAGCTGGAGCGATGAGGCTTCCGAAAATGCACTGAAACTATTGTTCCACCTAGCAGCTGTCTAGCGTCAGCGAAATGTTGGCCCAGAACTCCATTTGCTGCTACCCAACCGTTGGGTGCCTGGTTGGTTTGGGGGCTAGCATGTGGTTATCGAAGGATGGAGTTATTAGGTGTTGTGGAAAGTATTTCCTGCCATCCTGCCTTCCAATATTAGCCTATTTTTTCATTGCAATACGCAATGTAATGCATGTCATGAAATGAACTGTTTGCGCAATATGGTTTGATCCGGTTCGAAGGACCAAATATGTCTTGTTGGATTACGTTGGGGAAGAGTAATAAGAGGACATCCCATCAATTTCGTTATAATAGACACTAAATAATGCTTACCTTTTTTCAAGAAATAGCAATGTTTTGAGAGCATTCTTTAGAACTTCCATGGATACCTTATCGGAATTTTCCATCGTCATGGTTTTGTTGGTATCAGTGTAGGAAAAAAAACTCTAAGTCAGCTTGAATACCTATTGAGTTTGTTCCATTCCCTCGGTTGCTATGGAACGCGGCATTGACCATGAATTGGAAATTCTATCACACCGGAAAAAAACATCCCAAAACACTGCCGAACGAGGAGCTGGTGCTTGGCCACACAACAGCAGCAGCCCTCGTTAGCGGTGAGAGGTGAGTCGGAGGTTAATTAAAGTGAATGTTGTATGCAATTTATTACGTTCGAAAGAATGCGCGTGGCCACACACACACACACTTACAGAAAAGTAAGGAAAACATAGAGTGTGCTAGCCATTAGCGGAGGCAACTGGCAGTGGACCAGTTCGATTCCAAACCAACCAACTATCTTCAACCGTCGGGGTCGCCCGATATACCCGATCGTGCGAACTCGCGCTCCTTCTCTCCGTGCGGCGCAGTTCGTGGGTGGATCACCGCGCAAGACAACCGATACCGGGAGCGTAAACAATTCGTGCTATCTTATCGTTTCATTATGCAGATTATTTTTCGTTACAACAAGAAGGAGCGCGCGCGCGCACCGTACGTCTCAGTGATCCTTACGGGAAAGGCCGAGATTTATTTTCAATCGATTCCGAGCCACCGCTCGCCCCCGAGGGGAGATTTATAACGAAGCAAATGCAATTACACATCCACCTTGGGCGGAGAGGTGGGCAATTTCTTCTCCTCCCGCCAAAGGTTCCTGCCCAAGGTTAGGTGTTGTGATGTGGTAGGATGCTGCCCGACGTACGGCAGAAGGTACTCCGTAGCCTCATGGGAGAGAGAGCTCTGCATGGAAAAAGAATGCAGGCATGCACCAACAGGAAAGAGCAGTGAAAGAGCAAATAAGCCTTCAATTAAATTTAATTCCTTAAACTAACAAACGAAACGGATGCTAACTGGGAAGCTCGGCTCCCGGCCGAACGTGACACATCGCACGGCGCAACCGCCCGATGAGGAATGGTCCGGACGATCATCCATCTGCTCGCTGCGGACGTACTGCAGTTGTCATTCGATTTGAATATTTCTCGTTATGAACGTCTCAGACTGCTGCTGCACTGGGTGTCTCCTGTGTATTCGTCGTGCATGTGTTCGTGTGTGTGTGTCGGTAAGTCTTTTAATTCGCCTCAAGTTTTGCATTTGATGCGATTTATGAGTTCGTTTGCGGAGGTTTATGACGAGGGTCGCATGATGAATGTATAACAAGACTGGTCGAGGTAACCAGTGCATTTTAATTGGAGAGGCATAAATGGTGTTGCTCTACAGGGAAGGGTCTTAATTATATTGCGATCCTTGGGAGCATGACGTTAGTTAAGGAGCAAGTCATTATGTTAGATACCATGGAGTCAGTGCTTGAAATAAACGCCTGTTTTGTGTCATCCGGTTCGAAGGACCAACATTTATGCCAAAACAATGTAACAGAAATGAGCAAGTAGTTCAATTGGGTTGTTGGTATATAAGTTTCCCAATTGTATTTAAATAACAGAAAAGAAGACATCTTTCAATACTCAGACTTACAAAACAAAACTAGCATTTGTTTTATTGATTGCCATTTGTGCACGGAGCTCGATTGGCCGGCACGTCTAACAATGACACAGACCGACAGAACGGCGCGGAACGGAAATCAAAATCGTTTTCCACGGTCGCGCGCCACAGTTTTGATTGATGGTGAGACCTTTCGCCCCGTGTCGCCCCGTGTGTTTGGCCGGCAGGTGTAAACAAATTGTGTTAACAAGATGAAAAACAAATTGCTTCCGCCGCCAGTTGATTGCATTATTCTTTCGGCTTACGACGAGATCGGCGTCGCGGCCGTGTTTTCACAAGCGCACGGCGTTGATTCGCCCCCGTCGGCTCGTCTCGATTCGTGGCGCAACAACGACACGCAAGATGTGCTGATGAACCTGCCGAGACGCTGGAGTCATGTTTGCCCAGCAGCGCTTGCTCCCGCCTCCCACTGGCTCTGCTGTGTCTGGTCCGCGTTCTCTCGGCACTGCGGTGGCAAATTTTCGAAAACAAAGTCCCTGTGCCGCCCCGGACTGAGACAATATTATTCTCACTGAAACCGCAAACATTTGGCACGGCTGTGGTGTGTGTGTGTGGGGCATCGGGCGGCATTAAGCGATTAACAGGCGACTTTCTCCGTGGCGTGGTGTTTTCAGTCCGAAGAGGCAGGAGAGCCCATTTTATCTCAAAATTTAGCTCGCCAAATCAGCAGCTAACCTTACTGGAGGCTCCCCCGAGGTGGTGAGGTCCTGTTGATGTTGCACGAGTGCGGGAGGGGTTGGCTTCTACGCGCGGGTAACTGTTGGTCACACACAGGAACGCTTCCCTTGGAATGGTGGGAGGAGATGTCAAGTGTTTGCGGAAGATATTTATCAAAACTTGGCTTCTGCGGCAACATATTCACTGCCGGCAGCGATAGAAGAAATGCTCTCCCCGCGTTCTGGAGTTCCAGCTGACGTGGTGGATGCGAATCGTACGTATGACTCCCATGGCATCCGCAGTAGTACCGTCGCCATCGTTTACACTGCAAACAAAACCCCGACGTGTACCGACGTACGGTTTGGTGCGCTCGAGAGATTTTTCACCTCGGCTGGCCTCGGGTGGAACCGTCGGTGGAAAAAGCGAAGGAAGCTAAAAAAAAAACAGAAACGCTTTTTCCTGCGGATGGGCTCAAACAACAGTCCCACCTGGAGTTTCACCTGGCGGGGAACGCGCTCCACGCGGGAACGTTTGCGCCACTCGGAGTGGTTGTGGAGGCTTTCAAATTGAAGTCAACATCATTTGCTACGCCTCCAGGGGGAGAGAACAGTGTGCCACGGGTCGATTGTACCACTAGAACTTCCGTGGTGGCAGAACGTAGGCTTATACACGCTGCCGCTACTACCTCCGGGGGTTTCCACTTGTTCCGCCGCCCGGGGTCGAAGTGCTCAGTTAATTGTGGAGCGATAGAGAGAGGGAGAGGTAGTGAGAAGGCTTGCGGGCAGACACCGGATGGCTAAACTCTGGTGCAAATTAGGATTTCCAACACATTGCACCCGGCGCGTCGGGTGTAGTAGCCGCTGCTTGGATTAACTATCTTCTTCCCGCTTGAGCGCCGGAGTCTTTTACAACACACTGGACGCTCCGGTTGGAGCGATGCTCATGGCGAATGTAGCGCGAAATGAGTGAGCTAATGGATTCATTTCAGTTTTCATTTGATGTGGGGAGCGCGCTCGCGGGGTCCATCAATCTAGTTTCCCTACGGCTTCGATATCTTCCCGGTGCTCTGGGATGCTTTTGTCCGGAGGGAAGAACGAATTTGTTGATTATTCTCCATCGGCTCTGGAGGAGATTTGTAACCCCTTTTCTGTGTGTGGCTACAGATACACCTGGTGTGAATCGCGTACCGTTCCGACGTGTGCTCATTACTCAACTCTAGTGTGCAGACTACATGTTATAAGCTAGCCTCGAGCAGAGTACACATAGAAGAATGGTGCTACCTTGGTGCTGCCTTCAGCTATATCACATTTTATTCGTTGTATGTCCACTGACAAGATATCAGCAGACAAGTTTTGAATAAGTTTCAACAAGTTCTTGTGGCGACTGTCATTGCCAAAGTTCTATATCCAAGGATATCATTGAATAGAACTTCAAAAGATCTTTAAACATAACAGATGTACCTAAAGAGTCCACTCCAGAATATGTTTGATTCTCAGTTCAAGTTTATTTTTGTGTCCATACCTGACAAGTATCATTAGTTCTCTATAAAAAAGTTCCAAAGAAAAAGGCTATCCTTTTTGTTAGTTCCATGATCCTTTAATGCGCGAAACCTGCGATAGAAGTTTGACCACCAATTTATGTTGATCTCTTCATGGAACCTGCGATACGAGGGCATGAAGTCTTTTCGACTAGCACCACAAAAACGAAGCTAGCGACTGAGCGCCGCCTTGTAAGCTACACCATCGGCGTGAAGAAGCAGGAAGAATAAAATTGTTTAGTCATTTTGCAATTATTCTCAAGGAATTCTCTCCTCTCCACACTGGGCTACCGTTTCCACAGGCTGTGAATGTTTCCCCTGCTGAGGGGAGCTGACAGGGCATTAGAGAAGCTGGCTGTGCCCGTCGGGTAGTGCGACCCCACGGAATCGCGAATCATCGTAGGTGCTTGTTTTGTAATCTATGATACTCATTTGGAGCACATTAGACGGTGCGCGCCTTCCGATGGATTCGGTGGGAGCATTCGCCAGTATCATCGCGTCTTCCGTGGTTCTATTCTCGTTCTATTCTCGGCCCGATTGTTTTTTGCTTGGGATATTTTTTGTTGGTCGAGCGCTTGGCTCTCCTTTTTCGTTGGAGGAATGCACGGCTTTCGCTTTTTCATCGTCGGCGGTGCCCTACTACGGTGTACCACGGTGGACGAGAAATATTCACGCCGAAAATCTGTTCTTCCCATCCGACACCAGCTGCGCTGGAGCACAACGCGTAGTGTTTTTCGGTTTCACTCTGCCTACATTCCTACTCTGCGCCGAAAGGGTTTCAGAAAAGTGCTTGGGTAGCGTTCTCGGTGCGAAGCTGAAAGCAATCGAAAGCAGATTATTGATTTCATGGTGCTCCGCTTCGAACGTATCGACTTTCGATTTCTTGCCCCCGGAGAGGCGTCCGATGGTTGGAGTCAATGGGTGGCTCAGGTTCTCTACTGGCCACAAAGACGCTCATCGAGCAGCGTGTTGTTCTTTGTTGCTGTAGACAAAAAAAAACGCTTAGACTCACGTAGCGAACCGCACCGGCGAGGGTTAACCGACGGTGAAGAAAATGACATTTTAATTAATTTCACAGCTGAAAACGAAAGAACCCCGCGAAAGAGAGATTGGTTCGTTTCGTTGTTTTATGGGAGCGGGACTTGGAGCGGCTAGAATGTCTGCGCGTTCTGCACCATCATGGCAAGTTGTTTATTTAATCATGTTTTCTTCTCTATTTGCTCTGTTCCAGGTAAGCGGAAACGTTCTACGTCAGGGCAGGGCAGCTATCCTAGCGAAACTTTAAAGTGGTAAGTCATTTCGGTATGAGGACCTTGAAACCGGTGAGCGTACACCGAGCCCCGAATAGTTCGGTTGGAATTCGAACCGAGCTATTGTTGCGCGTACAGAGAATGTGGCAAACAATTTGGCTCTGAATTCTTTCGGAGAATCAAAAATTGAATCAGAATCCAGCGAGCATCGAATGCATAATTGGATACTTTGAGCAATCGATTTGCAATTTCCTGTTTTCATCGTAAGCGTTGTAGACCTTTGTTTTTCATAGCACACAAAGATGTGCTCCACATTCCGAGTTGTGTTTTGGAATTGGAGTACTTTTCCAACATGAGCTTATCATACGTTTTTTTTTAATGAGATGTGTATTCCAAACTTTGCGTTCTGGACAAACAACTGAAATTGAACACAGTTGTTTCATACATAATTATCTGCACAAAAAGTAGGAGTAAGATCAGTAATTTGACTGTCAAGAAAAGGATTGATGCGTACGGACAACTTCAAGTCGTCAGGATTCCACATAGTGTCCAGTCAAATCCAACATCTCCAATCCTTGTCCGGGACGTCAAAAAGGCTATTCCTCAAGCTTTGAAGCTAATAGAGACACGATCCTCGGTACTCCAAAAAGCTTCAGTGACACCTGTTGATGTTCACTGATGATGAGAACTTGGCTTATACATGGACATTTTTTCTCGAGTTTCAATACAGCCTTCACATACTTGTGTCTGTATCTTGTACTTGTTCAATCATCAGAACGTATAAAGTAAGTGATTTGATCGTTTTTATATCGCTTGTAACTCTAGCCCGTTATGTTAGCAGTACCAACTCTTATAAACGGAGTTTTATAGCACAAACTCACTGTCAATTTCTTTCTCATCATAATTTTATATCTCTTCAAACGAGATTATAATGTTCCCGTAGCTGACTTCTACACTAGAATACAAGTGCAAAACAACCAGCATAAAAACAAGTGAGAAAAATGAAATCCTGCTCTCTTCGTGTAATGAATTTAATTTTCGTTTCAAGCCATTAAGGGACGACGACGGGAACATGCTTCCATCGGGCCAACTTATGTGCCGCGTTCGTTTGCCATTGGCACCGCCGGAAGTTAGCTGGATTCCGCTAAAAAAGAGTACACGCAGAGCGATATGTTGGAGGATGTTTCGAAAAAAAGAAAATAAGAAGAACAAAACACACACACGAACACAGGCTGGCAGAGCCTTACGGGCAGGATAAAACACAGCACACAAAACAGAAAACAATAAGCCGAACGAAAATGAATTAAACGCAGCGTGTGTGTTGGAGTAGAGCGGAGAGTGCGAGAGGAGACGACGCGAGATGAATAACACTCGCGGCATTTCGCGTCGCTACACGCCTGGCCATACTCTGCATGTTTGTTGCTATGGCAGGCGGCGGCTCTACATCGCTTACCTTCTGTTTGCCATTTTTTTTGTTTCTCCCACTTCCCAAAGCTTTCCGTTTCTCGAAGTTCTCGCTGCTGCCTGCTGAGGTGCATATGTTAGCACGATGCAACCATGTGTGCGAGTGGCACAAATGAACAAAATGGACGTGAAGAGTACCGCCGCTTTCTGGCGGCGGCGGCTGAAAGGCGTTTGAAAAGGGAAAATTGGATGCAAAATTAAGCTGGGGCCCCTCTCTCGAGACATCCCTGCAGACATCGCTCATAAACTAAGGAACGGCCGTCCCAGAGCGAACGGAGTAGAATTTCGCACCAATTTTTGCGTACAGTTGCCTCCGTAGCTCGTTCCGCAAATGCATCCTGCGAGCCGGCAGCAGCAGGATTCGGTTTCCATTCCCGGAACGCTGTGCGCTGCTGCGGTTTGCTTCTCCGTGGGTCTAATCCAGCGCTTTCCAGCAAGAAACGGTGCGTGCGTGATGAAGAGGTTGCCAGAGAATGCTTATCATGTTACTCAGGTGAAACCCTGCCCTTCAAGAAAGACAACAGCAGCAAGAGTCAAACCGGGTGTGCGAGCTCCA
>KZ071385.1:250859-262742 GCA_002091845.1 Anopheles cracens | reverse complement strand
GCAATCGAGCCAAAAACGTTTGACCGGGCGTTATTAGGGCTGGAAACAAATTTCCAAAAGTCATCCCTCAACGGCCTCATTTCGGACGAAAACAAGGTTAATAATTCAACGTTTTGGTGCGCTTGGGCAAGGAACAACGCGCGGCAGAACACACGAGGAGAACCGCAAGAGTTCGATTTTGAAAATAGGGAGGATACGAGCTTTTTTCACGATGATTAACTGTCTGCAGCGGGCCGAGAACCGGTCTGTGGTGCGTTGGTTTAGCTCTTTGCAGGCTGCTTTTATCTCCGTCCCTGCCCTGTTGTTGACGCTGTATCGGAGGGAAGAGAGAGCACCTGCTGCAGCTGGGGTGGAGACGGGCCGGAATCGACTCATAAATGTATGTTGCTTTGTTCTCATGTGCGTGAGTGCGGCTATTTCAGGGTTTCTCTAGAAAATGGCCATACCTGATAAGTGGAGCAACTGGAACACGTTGAAGAGGGCTAGTTTTGTATGGGCAGAACTGGACTAGAGTAATGCGACTTGACTGAAATGGGGATACGATCTGAATTGGTGCAAGCTTTGGCTGCAAAAACTTGAAATTGCCGCTTTAAAACGTATCAATGTTAACGTTATTTCGACGTCGACGAAAGTTCTAGACTTTACAACTGTCAAAGATATCGTCCATTACGAGTTCAACATTCCTAGAAGTTTTCTCTGCCATGAAAATCGGTCGTACGAAATATGGGTCGGTAATATGGATATGACGTGCTTACGTCAGTTATCTTGCTTTTACGAAACCACTTAAGTTATTTTTAAACCATTTCGCGCCTCGATTTAGCGATTTAATTGGAATCACGGTAAAGAAGGGCCTGTTAAAATCCTATCCCAAATCGTCCGTCCCAGAAGCCTAATGGCTAATCGGGCACACGGGATTGTGTCTATCCGGTTCTCCTTATATCCCCACACGTTCCGGCGATCGTGCTCGAGATTATTTTCGATTTCTGCGACCTGTCAGTGGAAGCAAACATTCTTTTCTCCGACTGTTTGTCTTCCATTATGCTGGGTATGATATTCTACCGCTACAAAAGGGGTCCGGAGCGGCAGCTAGAGCCAGCTCAATAGGAACTACCAGCATCTTCCAGGGAAGAAGTTTCGTTTTCAATTTCGGCCCTTCCACAGAACGAAGAGACGTAATGGGGTTTCCGTTTTGCCGAAGAAATAAGCTACAATAATTTATTATTTCATTTTCATATAATACCTGTGGCACTCCAGCCACACGTAGTCCAGCCCGGGGACGGTTTAGGCAGCCCATACGCCTGAAGCTGATGGACCCTCGTTAGAGCTTTTTGGTTTTTGTTCCTGAAACGTCCGGGGCATGGACGTACGCACACACACATACGCATGGCAAAGGCCATTGCCATTGTAGTATCCCCGGTTGGAAATGCTCGGATCATCCTCCCAGCCAGCCCCATGTCACATCTGTGGTGTACAGCGTTTGTCGAGGTGAGCGGGCGAGCTTTTTTTCCTCTGTGCGATGCTTTTTCCACCAAATCAAATATTTCAACCCCGTTGAGTTGTGGGAATATTTGAGTGCTCGTTTCGCTGACATCTGCGGGAATGCTTGTGTACTTCACTCCGGTTATGGAGGGTTGTGTACACGATGGCAATCCGATTGTACAAATTAAACTGTTGAGGCCTCGGTTAAATGGATGTTTTAATAATAATTGAATCAATGTTTAAATTATCGTTCTTCAATTTTGTATTTTGTTTCCGTTTATCAATGGTCCATGCTTAAAATTCTTCAATTTGTATATTATTTTATCTTATCTTATGTATCAGTTTTAGTCCAGTTCGGCTATTGTTCGTAGTGCCTCTGTAACTTAGGGAATTTATTGTACTAAATCAAAAGCAGACAATTTATGTTTCAAATATTGTAATAACAAAACTTGAAAATATAAGGCTATAAGAAACTAATAACTCTGGTGGCAGAGAACACTGACTTTACGTTGGGAGTCTGTTTTCCAAAATCTACTATTCAACTTGTACTGGAATTTTGAAGACTGTAATCAAGTTTAGTTTGATTTTTGTATCAACTCTAGAGCTAGTTTAGACTTTTGGAATAAAGATCCGAAATGATGACTCAGTATTGCAATGTTTTAAAGATAATTATTAATTCTTACTGGTCATTACGAGACCCTCTTTTGATATCTATCACATAATGCAAATTTTGATAATTATCATGGTTTAACATATTTCTAAAAGAGAAGCTATATATAATTAATTTGCATCTCCGCTGATATCTCAAATTCTCCCAGTGTCCACTTATTGCTACCGTATACATGCACCCTAACCAAACGCACCTGCACAAAATCGAACCTGCACAAAATCGTCCAAACCACCCTCAGGTGTTTTTTTTTCACCGACCTCCGTCCATTGTTGCGTAGCACCGCAACACCCGGCGGGCATATTGACGATAAACTACTCCGGCGGTGCAGCGGAACGTATTGGTTTATTTGCGGATGGTGATGAATATTGCATGCGCGCCTCACCTAATCTCCCGATGCGGAAACGACTGTGTTAACAAATGAAGATGAACTCTTTCTGGATGAGACCGTTATTGTTCACGCCGCGTACTGTGTCCACTGCGGGCGGTAGATTATTTTTACACCATGCATTATTGAATCGTTGTGGTGGACACTGCACCGTCACTGATGCATTAACGAGGCAGGTGAGTTGCAGTACAAACAACACACATGACTCCTTTTGTGGAGCTACCACTGCGCCAACAAAACGAAAACAGAACGACACAAAAGCTGTTAAAATCTAACAAAATATGGCCTGATTGTCGGGTGGAAAGTTTATGCGTTAGGATCTCCTTTTTAAGCGCTTGTTTATCCGTCCGTTATTATCTGTCTGTCATAAACGTCGACGTCCCGCGCGCTGCCCGCAACCTCAGTTCTTCGTTCGAATGGGTCCATCTACTGCAGCAGCTTTTTTAAACATTAATGAATGCAATAACACTCCCCGCATCGGGGCGAGTTGGCGATTTTATTCTGCTTTGTTATCGGCACTCCCAAGGCTGGATGAGATACCCAGGAGACGACGTGGGCGCGAAGCTGTTGGGGCGCACTTTTTCACTGTCCGACAACGCGTTCGTTGTCCTCATTTTTGATAAAGAAGCGATAAATGACCAATCCGCGGCCCGGTTCGCGAGACCCACGCCTCGCGAGACAACAGCATCTTTCCGAACATATGAGATCACGTTCGCGAACTCCTGCATCCGAAGCACTCCGAACGGAGCGCGCTAAAAATATGATAAAAATGATAGTAAATTAAGTTTTATCGCTTGCTCAATATTTTGTCGCTCCTTTTGGCACAATCCACTCAGCGATGGATCGCGCACGGACCTCCGCAGACGACGGGTTATGGTGACCGTGGCGCGTCGTTCCAGGTCGTCGAGAGCAATATTTTTTGAAGATGTTTGCACGCGTTGAGCTGGTTGCCGCTTGGGGTGGATCGTCGCTGGTACCACTTTGAGATTTCATTCCTGCATCATTAGACACTTTCTTAGCAGACTTTGGTAGCTGTCAGCATGGATTGTCCTGAAACAAAGCCCCACACATGGGTAGCTTACCCAGTAAAGGACGGGAAATTTGTCATCCCAGTCTCAGACTGTGGCTAAAGGCTAAAGAGTGCTCCGCACAGGACAAAGCGAGTTGGTAAACGAATCAACACCTACTATAAAGCTGTTAAGAACATGTTGGACGAAATCGCTCACATCCAGCAACGTCATACCCCATCATGTTGGGCGCGCACCGTCTTTGCGGCCAAAGCCCAAGCGGAACGGAACATAATCTTGTAAAATCACCAAACCAGGAGGTAGAGCAGCTGGCGGAAGCTAGACGGAACCGCTTCGGTTCTTCGCTGGGCAAGGGTCCTTCCCATGCGCGTTGGCTGCGGACGGGACGACTCCAAGACCGCAGAGCTTCCATCCCCTCGGGGCCGGTGCGGAAGACCAAATGAGAGACGAAAGTTTGTGCGGAATCGCAAGCAGGAAAACGATTTCATCAATTTGTTTCGCTCGACTTCCCGACACGCAAAAGACGATAGAAACGAACTCCGAGAGCCTCAACAGAGCCTGCGCCACCAACCGCTCTATGGAACCCTTTACCGCTCGTGGTCAGCGTTTATTTTTTATTCCACCGCAGCTTTCCTTTCTCGATAGCCGATGCCGATATCTTTCGTTGTGCGAAACGAATCTTCCCCGGAGCGGAATTTTTGCGCGTTTATTCGTGACGAGTGCGTGCGTGTGTTTGTGAACGGCTATATGAGGATGACCCTGTGGTGATCTCTTTCCCGTCGTATTTCATTATCATTATTATCACCGTCGGCTAGATGCCGGCTCTACGAGATATCCGTGTTGTGTCTGGTGAAGTGGCGGCTTCATCCACTGCGGTGAGTAATAACGTCCCCGAAGCCAGCCAGCCGTTGGGGTATAACGACGATTCGCTCGTTATGTAACTGAAACCGGCAGGCTGCTCACTGCCGGTGGGAAGTGGAAAGGATAAGCCTCCGAAAGGAGCGCCCCAAGACAATTATCCAAGCGATCCAAGCGAAAAGGATTACGGCGGAGGCGTGTGCATTAAACGGCACAGTTTATCGTCTGCTTCGATAGGAAAATCAGCGCAAATGGAGTCCATTACATTATTGTATCTGTTTTATGTGGTCTTCCGGTGATGTAAATAATATTACATTATCGTTGGTGTCGGTGTGTTACGTACTCGTGTAACAAATGTATTTAAGATGAGAATAATCGCAATCGGATGTACATCACTGGCTCCAGGACAATTGCTTTCTCCCTGCTGAGACAAATGTCGGCATTGCTGTAGTTGATCAGTAACAGGTTTTATTGGACAGACTGCAAGTAACGAACTCTTGGCTACATACAACTAGCTATCGACGAAATAGGTTTGACAACAACAGATTTCTGTTTTTCGCATGCAAACTTTCTTCCGTTTTCTTGAGTACATCTGGATATTCTCCTGAAGATTCCCGGGATATATGGAACTACAGGAATAGTTAGTCACCTCATGTAAGTGTGTGTACTGAACCAGACTGTGTACGCGTCGTACAATATTTAGCAGGTACTGTACCTAGTCAGTAAGGGAGCTGATACATTTTGTATGTGTTTGTATACTTGGTTACTTCGGATCTTATGGTTACCGTCGTCGCATAGGTATCTTGCCCAGTACTTGCGTGTATAGTTGCCTCCAGCAAAGAGTACCGAGTAGGTTTAGGTTCAATTGAACCTTGCATAGGTGAGATGCACTGCATCATATCAGTTGATAGATGATGTATAAATGTTACATTTGATCATACTGTCGGTACTCATTGATATACAAAGCATTCCGAACAAGTCGGTTGTACATTCTAGGAGGGCCTATTTATAGCTTTATCATCTGATTGCCGTCTCTGCTTTCCGTATGTCTATATTTCTAATCTTCCATCCGGCTAGAATCACACGATGAAAACAACAGACAGACGTTTCGTTCTGCTCATGAGCGAGCTCGGCTTGTAGTTCATATTTCTTCGTGTACAACAAGCCTCACTGCACAATGTTACACAAACCACATCGTCCGGGTGATGTATCGAAAGTTTGCCCACCGCTCCCCCAGAAGCTCCTCAACTCTCCCGTCTTAATTCCACCCAACGGCAACACTTCGCTGCACTTGCGCGTGGAACACGTTTTGCTGTTACTTCTTCCATCGTCCAGCAAGGAAAGACGTGCCCATGCTTGTGTGCACGGTGTTCCGCTTCATGTAGGAAGTTCTCTGCCACTACCCAGGCAGTTCTCCGCGAGTACGCGAGGATACTCATGTTATCGTCGATTGAGGGCAGTGGCAGCGACTCCTTTAACTTGACACCTGTCCTGCCCTTCGGGAGCAGCGCATCGTCTTCGCGTGCTTCACGAAGGATCCGCCTGCGTGTGTGTATGTGGTGTGTGTGTGCGCGCGCGCTCGCGATTCAAGATCTTCGGCGGTGGTTTGCGTGTCGCACGTCGCCCAACGGAACCACTCACGCTTGGGAGCGGCGCAACGACCGGGGGTGGTGTAAAATTTATTGCCACCAGGTCCAGCACGAAGCGGCCACGAAACGACACGGTGTTGCGCGTCGCAAACGCTGCTTGCCAATATCTAATTGAAGCTAATGTTGGTGGATGTTGAAACGTGCACATCGATTGATAAACATCATCGGCCACTAGCCACAATAATGACCTCACCGTGCGCGGATGAGCCGTCGCGTCGGGGGAAGATTTACGGACGGTGCCGCTTTTATCGCTCCGCGCGGGACGTGAAGAACGCGGGAGTGTTTGTGTTGCTGTAGATCGCAACAGCTCCAAGTCCCGCCTTAACTCGACGTTTGGTGTCTATTATTATTTCTTTTATATTTATTCATTTTGTTTCGGCACGCCGCGTTCGGGGTTGGGTGGTGTTGGAACTTTTTTACATCCATAAATTACCAACCAACGTAAACCTGGAATCCCAACATTGGCGACCATTTCCGAAGGTGACTCCGCCATTAAACCCGGTGTCGTCGGTGGGTACAGGTGGATTTTCATTAGCTATAAATCGATGCTTATCTGCGACAAATCTAGGACGTGTTGGGATGCGTGTGTGCCGTTGTATACGTTATCTAGTTCCCTTCTTTCGTGTATGCCTGTCCGGATGTACGGATGGAAGGCATAGCTCAATTAAGAACGTGAAATTCTAGCTCGTTTCATTTTTCAGTGGCCTCCAAAAAAAAAGAAACCCAAACACTTTTTTTTATTAACGACTCTCGGATTCCGATCGATAGCAATCGCATTAATCGCCATCTACGGATTGCCGCGGGGAAGCATCCAGAGGAAAGGCGCGTGAAACCGTACACCTTCGCCATAAATCTGACCCTTTAATGATGAGCCTGCGACAGGTCGAGCGAACCCCGCTCGGGGGCTTCCTGCCTCACCTGAAGGTATTTGTTGGAATATTTCGATTTTATAGAGAAAAGAAAACAGCGGCACCAGCGCAGAAAGATGAATTCCTCACCCTGACGCGTCATACACGGTGGAGAAGGAAGACAAGTTAAGAGAAATGGACTCAATTAATCACACGGGGACGTACATGCAACTTTTTGTTGTTGCGTTGGAGGTACCGTCAGTGTTTTGACTTCTCTGCAACTTGCCTGACCTACCTTCCCACCGCTGCTGTGGCGTTCTGACTCCGGAGAGATTCCTGCCTCATCCGGAAGAGGTTGGTTAGCTTCCGGAGGCGACCGGGGCGCGCGGTGGCTGGGAAAGAAAATCGTCATCGTGAAATTGCCATAACAAGCCGACTCTTCCTGCAGCGGAGGTAGGAGTATCGTTGTCATGATTTTTTGATGATTTATGGACGGTATTCGTTTTGCGGGCGGCATCTCCGGGATGGATGGACGGCCGAGGAACGGGACCACCGATCGTTATCAATTGTGAAGAATGACATTTTTTCTCCGCCTTCTCTAGCTCTCGCTCTCACCCTCTCCCACTTGTCAGGACCGTCACACGCGCTGTCACAGACGTTGTTTGCTTTTTGCGAAATTTGTCAAAACCTCCCCGAAAGTCGTTTTTCTGCAACTTTTGTTTTTCGCCCGGCGTTGTCCTTCGCAGCCGCTGGGCTGGGTAGGCTGGAGAGGGTCCGGTGGGCGGATATTGGGTCTGTTTTGTATTGTCTCATTGCGTTTTTTTTGTTTGTTGACGGTTTTCGCTTGTGTTCAAAAACCAAACCTTCTCGCATCCATTGTCTCGTTTCGTCGGACTTGGAGCTGAAGTGACTGGAATTCGTGGAATTTCGTTTGAAATTTGTTCGGTTCTCATTTGATTATAGGTTGAATGTTTTTCTTGGTCGTTGGTTCTACTTTCGGTATGATACTGCTTTGTTTAAATTTTACACGGAAACAGTACGCAACAAAAGCAACAACAAAAAACACCCCGAAATGCGTGGGCTTTATGAAGTATTTTGACCTTTAGGCTGAAACAATAAAACTTTCAATTACACGGCGGGAGCGGACGAGAAGAATGGCGACAGGAAACGTAAGGAACCATTTTCGCTGTCGCATTTTTGCAGCTGTGGAGACTTTTTTTGTTTTTGTTTAAACGATGATAAATGGTTCGTGGCAATCTGTCCAAGTTTGTTTATTAGACAGGCCTAGCGATTTGGATGTTGCTTCAAGTTTCATGTCATTTGAGTTTGATGCGCGATTTAGCTGTTGTCAATAGTTTTAGTCGCTTTCTTGATGTATTTCTAATTAAACCCAATCCTTCTGGTGTAATTTTATCAAAACAATATCGAGATTTGTTTACTGGCATAAGTACATATGCTTCAAAGAACAAAATCTCGAAGGACAAACTGTTCTGCAATGAGTATCCTGAGGATCAAATAATATTATAAGCATTGTCAGTGTATTTAAATTATGTATATCAATCTGGTTTCTTTGGAGGTTATATTCTCATTTGTATTGTATTTGTTCAGTTGCTAAAGTAATAAACCCTATGAGTTCCAATGAAAAGATACTCTTGAAGTAATGTCAAGTTTTTAATAATACATAAAGGTTTCACTTTTCTAGAACTAGCCAAATCGTCAATTTCGTACGTTCCCGGAGCCTTCGTTGCGGAAAATGGTTGTTTTCTACAATGTTCCGATCTGTTCTCGAAGTATGTGCAATAAGAATATTTACAACATAGACATCACAACAAATTTCTCTATTTGTCGAGCTTTCAGAGTAAGGAGGAAGATTAGGCAGTGTGATCATTTGGAGTTAGATCACGTGTTGTACACGTGTTGTTTCAGTGCCTATTCAATGCCCATCCAAATATCCTATTCAGATCGTTCTGCGTAGGAGTTTTTAATCGCATTTTGAGATTTATTCGAACGCAGTGCAGTGCTGATAGTAGCTGCTGGTGCTCTATGTATCGCCAAACATTACAAACTATCACCGTGTGTCCATTCCCCAACATCCATCCAATTAGAGCTTATTAATTCGCTCCAGCTGGCTGCTAATCCCGCCGACCCGTTGAGTGCTTTTCCGCTGAAAATTGCAACCCTTTGCCCTAATTGCCTGTTTGGAATAATTATTTCGGCTCATCCGTCTCATTTGGTTCATTAATTTGCATCGCTCTGCCGCCTCCCGGTGCGGCGGTTCCGGGCCGGGATTATTCGACAGGCAAAGGATGGGGCGAGGAACGTCCACGTTGCACATATTGTTTGTGCGTGGAACAGCTCAAAACGAATGCTATATGACTTTTACGCCGGATTCCTGTGTGTGGAGTGGAGGTGCGCGCGAGTTACGGTGTTCCGGGGGCGGAGGTCAGATAATTCCTCTCAAAATAATGCAACATAAACTATGCAGCCGGTGTGTTGTTTGTTTCGGTTCGGCTTATTGATTCATTGAGACCGACCTACATATTTAGCGCGCATCGAGAATGTTTATGCATGTTTGCACCGAAAAGGGCGTGTGAAAGGAATTGAGATAAATCAAGCGTTCCAAGCTGTGTTTGCGTGCCGGGAGGGTGAGTCTCATCTATTTATGAGTTTGGCATTGTGAAAATGATTCGAAATATTGCTGTTAATCGATGTGTGAATTCCACGCTCCTTTTGCACCCCGAACGCTCTCAACAATCCCCATTCGTTTAGTCAGTGGGCGCGTGGGAGTGGGTGCGTGGAGTTGATATTTATGCTAACAGCCCTCTCCGCTGCGCCGCATAACTCACCCCCGCGCCCGGCTCTCGAACATCAACTCGTTCCAGTATCAGTTTGAACGGGTTCCTCCTGCTCCTGTCCCGAGAGTACGCGCAAACAATTCAAACCGTGCCACATACTCGCCCGCTCGCTCGGTATTTCGACATTTGAGAATCGAAATCGGCACACGATTTCGCGTTCTGTTGATGTTTGCCGAGACCGTTCAGCTCCATAAATTGTGGTGCCCGTCGATGCGTGTGTTTGTGTGCGTTGACAACCGGGACATTGATTCGTCGGAGGACGATGATGAGACACCGTGATTTAAGGTTTCGGTGGTGCGCGGAGTTTTGAGCGACGTTAGCTATGCGTAAATTTATATCTATACACTTTTTTTTCTCCCCCACTGTCCCGTATCGACGTTTCTTTCTCTTTTTTTCTTCCCTCGGTGCTTTTGGTTGAGTAAATATTTGAACAGTAATCATTGTCAGATATTGTTGCTTATTTTTTCGCCTCCTCCGGCGCACACACACACACACACCGGCCTCAAACGCGCGGCATTTCGCGTTTGAAAGTCGGTCGGATGGAATTGTGACCGAACGAGACGCGCGCGCGCCCGCCATGTTTGTGAGGTTAAATATTTGTTAAGAACACTTTTTTTTGCCAGTGTGTCTGGAGCGTTCTTTTTTTTTTCGCTGGTCGGTATTCATTTATGCCGCGCTCCGGCTCTCTTCTGCGCTCCGTTGTCCGTTGCCGAATGTTTGCAATTGCTTCGGACCGAAATATTTCACAAAGCCGCTTTAGAGCTAACGGTGCGATAGGCATGTCATGCGATAGTGGCATTGGGAAGTATGCGGTGGGTTTTTTCTCTCTCTCTCTCTCTCTCTCTCTTTCTCTGTCGATGCTGTTGGGATCGCTCACGAATGTGATAGTGTTTGCGAGGATGTTTTCTTGTTATAAATTTCGCACCAAACTGCGTTTATTTATCTTTTGTCGTGCGGATGTTGAATGAAGCGTGACAAGTCATTTTGGAAAGGTATCAATGATAGGTTGTTAACGTCTCGGCTAGGGGTGTGAATTGTTGCGGTATCTTTTATATTTTTTTTTACTTGTTGATTCATTTAGTGATCATTACAAAGACACATGTTGCTCGCTTATTAAATTAGTAAACAATTCACAGTTTTCTGTAAACTTTGAAAACTATACTTTGAGGTCATTCGAGGCTGTATAATGAGTCACAGAGATATATTGAATTTGTACATAGTGGTGCTCCTTTAGAAAACTTATCTCTGTATGTTAAAATTGGTAACATTTTCGGTCCTTCGAACCGGATTTGAGACTTTCGTCCATCGTGCATCGTGGAGGTAAACTGTGCGACCTAGACCATCTTTCTAATCCGGCTCGAAGGACCAACAATTCCGGCTCTAAGGACCAAGATATGATATTAAGTTAGTTTAATTTAGCACAAGTTATCGTCAAAATATCAATACTGTTCCGATACTTTTGACAGATGTTTAATGTCATAATTGCTGTGAAAGTTTATGACTGATCTGATGTTTTACCTTTTTTATTGTTTACCTGACTATTTCATTTGTTATTATTTCAATAACATACAAGCTACTGTTTTCGTGTCTTAAAAGTCTCATATTTGTCATTTTTGAAAAACAATAATAACAAATGATAACTCAAACAATAATAACAAATGATAATATATATGTGTTTCTACGACTTGGTTCCTGGTCTCTATTATTATGTGTGTTATACACACATTATTCTATATTTCCCTCAAGTTTGTGCTTTTCATATATGCTTTTCAGCGTTTTTCGAACATCGAATTCTTGCTTTCGAACATACTCTGCAGTCCCGATTTTTTAATAACCTCTCGAATTCACCGGTGTGAGCCAGTCCAGTCGACTTTCCGGCACAATTCCCGCAATTAATTTACCAGTTTTAGGTTCCAGGCGTCGACTTTTGGATTTCATTGAGCAAAAAACCGGGTTTGTTGTAACTTTCTTGCTGCTGCTGCTGCTGCTGCTCCGTTTATCTCACGCCGGGCCCAGGTATTAATCAGAATGACCGGGGCGGACAAGAACGACAAGAAATAAAAATTAAATTTTTCGAAGGGGCCCCCCTACAATGGCGGCGGGGTGTGAGA